>JBAMJV010004131.1:0-50000 GCA_037951105.1 Echinarachnius parma | reverse complement strand
CTAATTATTGATTCCTATATCCTTCAGGGCCCATATTCATGAAAGCCCGCTAGCTTATGTTCCTTGCTAAGTCTATTTTGGATGGGGTGGCCCAGAAGTAAATACAAAATATTGTAGTTGCTAACTAGGGGTAACTTACCCAGTTGACCCTATAGTTGGGGACTAGGAAAATTGTTTGTTGCTCAATAAACTGCACATCAAAATTACACTCAGCAAGGAACTAAGCTATCGAGGTTTCATGAATAATATGGGGCCAGGTTTATTCTGAAATAGGAATCTAACTTTAAGTTTATTTTATCTACGTCACTAAAGTATGTTGTATGACTTTAGTACAGTTTCAGAATTATGGCTAGCCCGAGCATTGAAACGGGTTTCTGGGACGGACAACCATTATAATCATAATCTATAGTTTTCTCGCTCAATAAGAAGAGCGCCAGTGCAGCAATCTGAAAGTTTCAGGTTCGATTCTCGGACGAGCCTATTTTTCTTTACTTATTTTAATTTATTTGATATATTTCTGATCAGTTTCCATTATATGTTTGAATTCCCTTTGGCCTAAGACACTAAATTTGCTCCAGTGACAATTGCTCCAAGTGTTTATCGTTTATCATTTTATAACCAATTGCGTAGCCTACTACCAAAATGTTTTCGAACTTGTTTTTGATGATCTCTCTATTAAATAATTATTTTGATCAAACATCACATTCACATTTTTAAAAATACAATTAGTTGAAACTTGAGGTGTCTGTAGGGCGCCCTCTTGTGTTAATGGCTGCATTTTTAATGAAAAAAGCCCTGTAACTTAACCGTGTAGGTGGGATGTTTTACTGTACCATTCAAGCATCATTGAATTATAACTGTTAGTTTTTAATGATAACTTACACGTTAAGTTCATGCAATTATGTTTGACCAAAACTGTACTATTCCTTTAAGCGATTTCAGTGGAGTAGCAAACGGTCGGGATCATTCTCTTTCTCAAATAATCATGTGAAAACGAATGCTTGAAAACTTGAAAAGTGGCATTTTTAGTTTATGTATTAAAAAAATTAAGGTATTCTGTTAATCTGTTCAGTCAAATAATTAAAAACATAAGTGTTGTATTCTTTCCCGTTTAAAATATCATGCGGAAATCAGCGGCGAATCAATGTCCGAACAGTGTAGCAGACTCCCATTGCCGTACTATTACAGTAAATGGCAGTGCGGTTCAGCTGATCCCGAAATTGCGCCCTGCGACGGACCGGCGAGGCGGAATTCCCGGAGAGTTACTCAGCGGGATTCCGGGGATTGCTACCAACAACGGGATTCCCGCAGGTGCACTGCCCAGTGTCCTGGTATGCTCATTGCCAGGTACGTTTATTACTTTTTTTAATTATTTAACATTTATTATGAAAAGAACATATAATTATCTTTTGAACTATAATAAATCCTTTAAAATATTGGAAACAGAAACACTATTTAGGCGATGCGAAATTCGAAAAGTGATGACAGGCGAAATTCTCGGACATGTTATAGTTATACACTTCCTTTGTAAATATGTTTCCAGTTTGCATGGGTCCGTCTAATATAACCCTAATCGAAGTTTTATCGAAATTATTATACTAATTATTAATCCTTGATTCAATTTATAGATTAAGTTAGGTTGAGATGATTATCGATCACTCATGTTGATTTACAGCCCTTAATAACTATGATAACTATGCGATTATTACATGCCTGTTTAATTATCCATTCATATCAGATTGTTTCAAGAAACCTTGTTTAAACGGCTGGTGCGAGGAGACTAAGGAGAGCTACATCTGTCACTGTCAAGTTGGATTCGTCGGGACTAAATGTGAACTTGGTAATTAAAAGGAACCTCAATCCATAATGGTATAATAGATGAACGAAACTGCAGTTTTAATTACCTCTACGTACGGAACCATTATGGCCTCATGGTTCCGTATGCGCCAATTCTATTCGCGCGTACGTTTGGAGACAACATAATCGCGGACGATGCGTTCGTCCTAGACAAAAGGTAGTCTCCGTATGCAGACCCATGAACACAATGTTGTAGTATGGTGATGTTTTTTTCCAATCATATAATTTGTCTAGAAACACAATTTTCTGAATTTGTTGGTGGAATGGACTACTAAAATTGTAACCTTTTATTTAAACAAATATTAGTGTTGGGTGGTGGCACCCTTTAAGCGGGGGCTGGGGTGGGGCATGGTGATTGGCCCAAGGGCAACCTATACTATAGGCCCGTTATGATAAAACAAATTTCAGGTAGGATGCTGGCGGTGAGGGGCGGTTCAGACAGAATTATTATTATTATTATTATTTATTCGGCATTTCAAAATAAAGTACAATGTATGATACAAAATGAATAGTGGATTTACAAAACGATCAGAAAACATAAAAGCATAAAAGCACCCCTGGTGAATCTCCCCAAGCTGCCTGGCAGGAAAAAAGAAATCTTGAATTTCTGTGACCCATGGGTCTTTCCTGCCAACGAATGACAGTAGTCACTATTTATAACATGTATAAGGTGCTAGCAGGAACCCAAAGAGGGCAATTTTTTGTATTGTTCCATGATTCTAGTTTTCTGTTTGACACTCCCTATATGAGAAGAAAACGAGATATTGAATATAATTATCATTATTGCATTAAACATTTTTATTTCTGCAGAAGAACTTAAAGAAGTGCGACTGTGCAATGGAGAGAGCGGAACGTTCACATGCACCAGTGGGACGATTCACATCGGACGGGCGTTTTGGGGCCGACTTCGTTCAGACCTGTGTGTACCTGGTTCAGCTACCCACGTAACGAATTGTGCCTTCGATGCCCTGCCACGTATCCAACAGCACTGCGAAGGTCTGGAGACCTGCTTAATGCAAGACTATGTATTTGGCTGGTTCTTCGACGCGTGTCATGGTGTGAGTAAATATTTGGAAGTAGATTACACTTGCAAGTGAAATAAATTATCATCATAGGCGTACCCAGGGGGGGGGGGGGGGAGGGGGTTCAACCCCCCCCCCCCTTAGACCAAAAAATGACCGTTTTGGGGGGGGGGGGGGGGTTTGAACCCCCCCCCCCCCCCTTTACCACTTGTAGCTGGTCTTGAAACCACATTTTAGCGGTCTCAACCATCATTACCGATGGTCGTGGTCTCGAAAATGTTGAAGGATCCTGGACTGGTCTATGAAAAAATTAAACAACAAATACAGACGAAAAAACAGACGAATAAACAAACACAAATCAATATATTACAAACTAACTTACTCAAACGAACATACAAACATACGTACGTCGAATTCGAAATGAAGTCCTGCTTATAGTATCGATCATCGAGGGACTGGTTCGCGAGGTATACCCAAGGGGGGGTTTCACTCCAAACATGACTGATGGCTATACACGTACGCACCCGCGTCCAAAAAACCGCTGTGTCGTCGACGTTTTCTTTTTTAAAAGGTGGTTTTCAGCACGTCCCTTAATTCACACGAACAAAAATCACAAAAAGTGTACACTTTTCGGATGCAGAAGTTTTCGACGTTGCGCCATTAAGAGTATGTTTTCAAAGCACACTACGCCTTTTAGGGGTGTAAATTTAAAGCCATAGAGCAGTATTGGGAAAGTTATGGAAATCAACTCTATTGGCCAAACAAAATGATCAGCATGGTTGAAATAGTATGAAATAGGATTAATGCGGTAAAATATGAACCATAACATCGAAATGCCGAAATATAAGTTGTTTGTTAATAGGAAGTAAATAATATATAGAAGGATTATTCTTTGAATAATACTATAGTCCCATAAAACAAGTTCATAATGCTACTGGTGTTCCTTGTGATACAAATTTAAATTGGAAAAGCGAGTTGGTTAATGGTAACCTTTTATTGGAAGTAATTAACGGCGTTCAGATAAGTGAAGATACTATCATTCAGCCAAAAATTGATTATTCTGATGTTATTTATGGCTATAAAATCGTTTAAGAAAATCCTTGGTAAGCTGCAGAAATTGAATAGTGCAGGCCGCATAAGTTTACGTAGTGAAGGGAATATACACATGTATACATTGCTGAAATACACTTTTCATTAAAGTGGGACTTATTAGAATGCCGAAGGTATAAACACCTATACGTGTATTAAATTAATGAACTCATTAACACCACTTTATTTACGAGAAGAATTCAAATTGTCATCAGTAGTGTATGCGTTTAGATCAGGAGCACCAATTTACTTCCGAAACCATACACAGATATTTTTTGTTAAGGGTCTTCTTAATATAAAGGTGCAATAATATTACAATTTATTATCTATAGAAATACAATTTTTGCCAAATGACAAAAGACTTTTTAAACTTGCCATATCTGCATGAAAATACATGTATTCAACGTTTTGAAGTTTTAAATGTATACATTTGTATAATTTGAATTGGTGATTTATTTAAATTCATGGGTAATACTGCGCTACCAGGGTAAAATTGTTATTTATTTATTTTGTATTTGTTGTCACTTTGAATATTTTGTTGTATTTAAATTCGTATATATATATCAGTTGTTTGTTATAACTCCTATCTGTATGCGAACTAGGTTAACTTGTACGTTTTATGTTATTTATTTTAATTGTATTGCAGATAATTCAATCAAATGTCTTGCATTTTCATAATTTCGTTTTATGTAATTTCTGACAAACAAACTTGAGCTTATTTGTAATAGAAACAAAGAAGGAAACAATTTCACCATTATTTTACGATAATTATGTTTCTTTTCTTACATACTATTTTTGTAAATGAAAAAGAGCAAAGAAAATGGGATTCCTCCGGGAATATATACTATATTTGTGTGTATATATTAAACTTCTTTATTTGTCTCGAATAGCGTGTTCACATTTTGTTATATAGCTCATTACCGTATATCATTTAAGGGAAGATATAATGGTAAATGTAAATATCTATATAATATGTTGTTTGCTAAGATATTGTAAATATTGATTTGCTAATTTTAAATAATATACATTTCATTCATAAACACCCTATCGGCCTATAGATACCACATTTGAGACTCCGGTCAAATAGTACGGTTGTTTGTAATTTATTATACATAACATAAAAAATAAGGTATCATAAAAAGGGTGAATATGGAATTATGTAGGTCAATGTAATCCGAATTATGACTTGTGAGCTTTTGGAGTAAAATTGAAGATCTATTTTCCATGATAATTATTAGGTACCAGCAATATGAAATGTGTTCAATACTATACTTCGAACAAACAAATAAGCGAGGGCGATTAATGTGTTTAATTGTTATTATGATTTATTTTTTAACCATCGGTATTTAAAATGGTAGGCCTATTTATTTATTTAAAACACTGTCACGGTCACAGTTACTGAATTGCAGTGACGATTTACAATAAAATAGTTTGTTATAGTGTGCGGCGGCACGGCACGTCCGGCGGCTATCAAATCAATGTTAGCCCTTACTATGGACCCATTTTTAAAATCTTAAAATACCTCTATAATAATATCGTATTATACCGGGGTGACTTTGGCCACTTTTTTGTGAAGGCTATATTTTCATCACTTTTCACTGTTTAGAATATCTGATTCTATACAATACCCTATAAGAATATATTTATAACAATAAGAAATTTGTTCTAAAAAGTGAGGCTTGATGAAAATACATTCATCTAAAAAAGTGACAAAAGTCACCCGGCCCGGCGGCCAAAGTCACCCCGGTTTACGGTATGAAAGATATCATAGTATAAGTGGTGACCACGATAATGATAATGATCGCTTGAGAACAGCGTATTTATAGGTGAAAGTTAAAGGGATAGTTGAGTGCTGGTATAGGGGGGCACTTCACAAAATATTTTTTGTGAGATAATGAAAAACTGACTGTCAAGTTTGAAAGAACATACAATTTTAATGACAGAATATACTTTATTTGAACAAAATCGGTTCAGAAACGGTTGAAATGTCCATAAACATATTTGTATTAACAAATTCTTCACCAGGGGATATTAAGACTTTTTAGAACAAAAATAAAAAATGCTTAAAAACTACTTTGAAAAAAAATCTGAATAGGTTTTTAAAAAGTTGTTGATATCTCTATTGAATCATTATTTTATCAAAACATTAAAAGCACAACTTTGTATGAAAAATGGCTAAAACCAATTATTTTTAGAGAGCGCCCTGTTGAGTTGTAACGGCTCTTTTTCAATGATAACAGGGGTTTTACTTATTCGTTTGTAATTGTGTATGCTTTTCGAGCATGGTGAAGTTATAACTATTATTTTGTACCGTAATGGTTCAGGTTTTGGTTTATAATACTAAAGTTAAGTTTGACCAATACTCAACTATCCCTTTAAATCGTAACATAATTCAAGAATTCTTTTGAATAATATTGCGATTCGTGTGTATCTTATATTGTTAATATGATGTCTTTCTTGTTCATGTCACACATAACTCATAATCATACGGGAAATTATTCACTTTTTAATGTCAGTAAGTTGTATAATATACTTGAGATATCAGATACCATGTGCCATCCAGTTATTGCTGCCATGTTTATTTTGATGAATTATAAGTAATTGTCTGCAACATTAACATAATAACCAAACGTATAATGAAATGGGTAAAGCATTTGGCACTATACCGGGACGTGAACCCTATAGACCGCCTGATTTAAATTAAATTGGATACACTGTCAATAACAATCAGTTCAATACTTACAATTCACAATTTCATATAATATATTCACAGTTAATTTGGCCAAATAACCCCTTCAATGCACGTCTTGCACACCCAGTTAATCAAATTAAAATTGTGGGGAGTGTGCGTGGAGTCACCAACTTGTTACAATTACTGCAGCTATATTTTAAATTAATTGTTAAAGGGGACCACCAGGCAAATAACAACATATTATTATATGCTTTGGTACCGTTTTGTGATATCAAATAGATACCAAACATTTTGCAAAGGGTTGTGTAATTCATAAATAAAGCAATTCATTTCCACCACTTACGGAACCACTGCTATTTCCTGGTTCCATTATACAGGCCAGGGGGGTGTCACTGCTGCCAGAGTGCAGCGATTTTTGCTCACCGGAAGAGCCCACAACTGGTTGCATTATGGGCTACTTGGGAACTACAGTTAACCAATCACAGAGTAGTTCAAACGCGTCGTCACGGGATCGAGGTCAATAAGACAAGTTCATATGCATACGTCACAATGGCTCCCATTGTTCTCATAAGCGTGATGAAATCTAGGACAGTGCCAAAGACTGTAGAATTACAAGACAGCTCACTGGCGGTCGCGCAGCGATGTCCCTTCAAACAGAAGAAGATTCAAATCGAGCTTAAAAGAAAGTTGGGTACACCCAGGGGTTTGGGTACAGTACTGAATCTTGTTCATTTTAATTAATGAAAAAACATTTTAAAATTATTGTCGATGAGCTTTTTTTGAACAAATGTTCCCTTTGTTAGTATTAATTTAAACAAAAATAAGGATCAAAACGTACTTACTTAAATTCGGCAAATTCAGGCTAGTATGACGATTGAACATCAGCTTATCTCCAAGTTGGGTACACCTAGGGGACACATTGTTTTGCTTATTTAATTTTGTCTTTGTTTAGTTAAAAATATTTAAAAATTATTGTCGATCGCGTTTTTGCGTTTAGAATTATAGCTGTGAGAAATATATTTTTTTTAATTTAAAGATCTTACCGTGTAGAGAAAAAATGGCAATGGCTACTCGCGTCTTTTAATGTTAACGCGCGCTCAGTCCGCGCACTGTCTTTATGTAATTCTTTATTATTGTACGCGCATCCAAGTGCGCAAAACAAATTTCACGCGCGATATGCAAATTTGGGGTTATCAAACTTTATCACGTGTTCTTGAAGTTATTTTTAGTCAGGCGAAGTAAACATTGTTATTGTGACGTCATAATGAAAAGCCTGCGTATCAAAGTGCGTGATAATTTTGTACATCGCGCTCTGCCCATTCACTTTGTACAGGATAATTGTACAGTGGTCGGTCTTTCCATTAAGCGTCTTTGACAGTGCGCAGGAAAATAGGCGCGATAGTCTACGCACTGCATAGCATGATGATTGGTCCAGTATTTCTAGGTCACTACGCGATGACGTAGAGAAGTGGGCTACGGGAGCTTCAAAAATCGGTTCACTCCGCCATGTTGCCCATGTACAAAGTCTATGGGACACGTGACTTGCGCGCGTTAAGTGAGCCTTCTAGTTATAAACGGGTTGGTTTGTTTATTCATACTTCTATGATACAGGCCAACCATTTGCGAGTGCGCCAATGCTATTCACGCGCACGTTTGAGATTCCCGGGCGATTCGTTCGCTCTGCATACATTGCAATTCACCGCACACATAGCAGTCTGCGTAATTCAGACCGCCTGAACGCATGCTTTAGAATGGTGATGCGTTTCCAATTTTTTTTTTCTTTTCTGGAAACATATTTTTGTGAACTTGTTGATGGAATGGAATACTAAAGATGTTACCTTTCTTTAGTAAGAATATTATTTTTGGGTGGTGGTACCCCATAGCCCCCCGTCAATATATCAACGGATTGCGTAAACGGACGTCAAACGGAGAGCTAAATTTTCCATCCGTTAATCTCCGTTCGTATACGTACGTTTCTTGTCCGTTCCTGGTCCGGTGATGTCTACGTTGTTCTAAAGCAATGGAAACGACTTTCATTACCGGATAATTTCATTTCGCAAATTTTCTATTCGTTGGGCATTCGTTTCCGCTATCCGTTGATATCTGACCGGGCCATAACAAGTGAAACTAATTAGATAAGTGTGAATACGTGCAAAATGAGAACTTTGGCTATACCTATTTATGGTTTTGGTGGGATATGAATCAAGACTTCATAATTTAGATTTGGATTATTTTCAACAAATTATAATACTTATTTAAATCATGCGCATTTCTGTTTCATATTATATACATGCATTCAAATAATTCACACAAAGATGAGCAATATGCAATATCGTGTGTAAGGTAATGATTACAATACAATATCACTTTCACACCGTATGATAAAGAAAACAATGTGTAGCGATATAACTTATGTGAATAAATTGATAAAGGTATAATTGATATACTGATGATGAGTAATAACTGTGTTGCTAAAACACCCTTGCTTACAGTAGATTTGTATCACCTGACGAAGTGTTGCAGCGGCGTACGAAACGTCGTGATCTTTTAGATTCCTTGTTGACCATACAATGCGAGACAAACGAATATCACTAGCGATATTATTTCCGATACTTCTACTTCTACGTCGATACTCAGCAGGATCCAAAAGTCCGGATATTATACAAATAGCGCACGGCACGGCGTTCGGTAGTGTAAGTGCAGTGCACGCGAGGTTTCTTTAGATTGGTGCCGCCTCTGCGCACGAGCCGCTAGGCGAGTGCACAGTGCGTACCATCTAAAGATACCAAGCGTACACTGCACTTACATTGCCGAACAACTAGGGCAAGTGCGCTATTGGTTTTATAAAATAGCGACACATCGAGTTTTGATAACAAATACAAATCCAAAATGACAAATAAGCTATTCTTATTTACCGAATTAAAGGTCCATGGGATTCCACATTTTGCTGCAAGCTCGAGTCGAGTATAATCCATAAGGGTCACGAGAGTGTGCGATCACGAGAGTGTGCAATATCATTTATTTTGCGCATCGTCTGCACGCCCGTGCAGTGCGCGAAAAAAGTTGAATGTCACGTGACGCGTTTTGACCAATTACCATGCTTGAAATGCTATAGCTATTTTATCCGCAATGAGTAATATATTTAGCATAACTGTGTTGTTGTTGATACTAATGAAAGTAGTGATGATGGTGATGAACTGATCATTGATGATGATGAGTGAAACTCCCCGCCCAAGGGAAAAAAGGGATTTAGGGTACGTCCTGAGGGCATAATCGTGTATTAGGCCCCACCACTGCTATACTTTATACATATAACCTAACCATATACCCTAACTAAACCCTAACCCTAACCCTAATTTGGTGGCTATAGGTCAGATTTAATGGCTATAGGTCAGATTTAGTGGCTATGGTTGGCTACATAAGTGTATACAGTATAGCAGTGGTGGGGCCTAATACACGATATTGCCGTACTGAGGTAATTTGCCCCCCCCCCCTAGCCCTCCCTCCCCCTCCCCTCCCCTCCCCTCCCACGTTAGCCTTGTGTGCATGTGATCTTCCATCGGATCTCGCGGATATCTCAATGGGATGTTTTTAGATTTCCGATCGCCGCAGAGGACGCTGCGCACGAATGTTTCTAGGGAAACGGCGATCAACACTGCCGTAATTTACGGTCGGTTCGCTAGCTACGCACGAACGCTATACGATTTGTACACACAACACGATCGCGATCGCATAGCGAATTACTACACATCCAAGTGCAATTCACAATTCACGCGTATAACCATACGACGTGACGACGACGACAACGACCAAAAACGAATACGATCGAAAAGCATTTATTTATTTACATATTGGATCAGAAGAACAAGGATAGGAAGGCGAACTTGGGGCTTAATCATCATCGGATCGTTCTGATATAACTTATCATCTTGTCGAGTCCAAGGTAAGTAAAATGATAACCGTTAAATGGACGTCGTAAATTAAAATTGTCATGATTATTTGGATGGGTTTCCTTGCTCTAAATGTTTTTGTGTTTATTTTGTCACTGAGCATGCATTCATGACTGAGCATGAGGCTGAGGCTTCAGTAACACTAACACTACAGAGTACAGTGAATGAATGTGAATCTGTGAATGATGTGCACGTCTTGTTAACAAAATTACAAATCATGGAATGTCATTATTACAGTAGTTGATCATCAATTCAATGCCCCAATTAGAATATTATTATTAAGCCAAGGTAAAGACCGAAATAAGGATCACCAATATTAATTACCACGGCACACGATGACGATGTTGTCAGTCAAGACTCAAGTAGTCAAGACCGGCGAAGTCGAAGACGAAGTTGAGGACCAAGTCGAGTGAAACTAATCATAAAATGTGAATTTGTGATTCCCTATTTAAATTGTGAATGTGATTGTGAAATGAAATCGGATTGTTTATGTTTTTTCTGTGAAAGTGAGAGTCTGTCAACTCATGGTCATGGACATGTGATGACATAAATGGTACCCTGGGGTACCAAACGAATATCCGCCATTTTGTTTAATTATTTATTTATTTTTTAGGGCTGTACCGGGGTATAGCGTGCATACAATCGCGCGCTGCACTGCATACACAACGCAATACGGTTGTGCTTCGAGTGGACACAAGATGGCGCTACACAACGCGGTACCCCGGGGTACAACGGTACCCCGGGGTACCGCGTGTGTCATCATGTCATGGATCTGTCCAGAATCAGCGGCAGCGTTGATGATTGATTAGTTTGGAGGAACGTTACTTTGATGATGGCTGATGCAAAGTTGTATTTGTAACATTTGAATTTTGATATGGTCAGGGCACAGACAAAGTTCTTGCGCAGTAAACCCTATCGCCCTATGGCTACAGTACACACAATTAATTTAATTGCTGCATGTAATGTTAAGCAAAGTTGCAATAGCATTGTAAAGTGTGAATGGGAAAATGATTGCGCAGACCTGAGCCTCGATGCTTCATTTTTTTTTACAGATAAGAATGAAAGGGTTTCTGAAAATGGGACAAATTGAACCATGGCAATAACGTTCAGTAGTCTCAAAACAGAAGCCTCAAAAATACTACAGAATATTCTTAATTGTATCAATATATTTCTATTCAAATGTGTGCAATTTAAGTTAGCTGCTCAAAATTTGATGCCCCTATCATACCTGAAGTGGACATACCGTATCCATATTAAAGCATTATCATAGATTATATTTTTAAATTGTAAATGATGAATGATGAGTGAATTGTAATTTTTATTTTCATCAAATGATTGAAACATTAAAGTTCTAATTTCATAACTTTAGTTTAAACTAAAGATTATAACATCTTCTTTTCCCCTCATTTTGTTCAGGCAAGGGTCTAAACATTTGTTTGACAAATTGTGACACTCCAGTTTGCAACCATGCCGAGAGGAGCACCGCGTTCTGCGAGCCGTCGCTCGGACATCAGCGATGTTGACGCTGATCAGCAACTAGGTAAGTTGATTATTAACCTTAAAGTGACCCATAAACCTACATATTTTATGATTATGAGTTTTTTTCTTCAAAAAGTGATGAGATTTCAATCATGTACCAATATCATTGTAAGATTCTTCTGAATAATGTGTGATACTTTTATAGAAACAGAACACCTTGCTAGCGAAAAAGTGAACATTTATGTCAGATTTTATCAATACTGCCCATTGATATAATTGACTGCAGTTAAAAAAACGTTCTGGAATGCTTTTCAATTCAATTTTAAATATCTGCATTATCAGGGAGACATTTGAAAAATAAAAATCCCTTTAATCTCTAGCTGTTATAATATAATAATTATATATTTATAACGCTGTTACCACAAACAAAGACTAGAGAAATGTCAAAGTTTCAAATGATGTGGTTGAATTTGGCAAAGTTTATGGATCTGTAACCAACTAAATAATGATTTGTATCATTCTTGCAGCGGAGACTGAGCTGTCCAAGCTCCAGCGCCAGTACCGCATCATGGACGGCGACCGCAACGCCTACAACATCGAATCCCAGGATCTTATCAGGAGACAGCTGTAAGTATTTATAATCAAACATGATTTTTGTTATATTTTGTCAGTGGTAGTTGATATTTGTACTTAATTCAATCATTTCCAAATCATGTATTCAAAATAATTCTGTTTGAGTTTAAAAGTACCAGGGCTAGTAATAGTTTTCCAACATTTGTCCCAAAGGAACTTTAGTATACAACTAACAAATGGGCTTCTTGTGATAGTCAAATCTATTACCGAGGTGGGCTCAAAATGATTATTACCCGAAGCGTAGCTGAGGGTAATAGTCATTTTGAGCCCACCGAGGTAATAGATTGCCTATCACAATCAAGCACATTCGTTAGTGTTTTATATCACTCATCAATATCAGTGATTGTGTTCAGCTTATAGCAAAATAAGTGATAATCTCTGAATATTTCATAAAATCGCTTGTAAATTTTGATATAAAAATCAATCAACATTAATGAAGCCAGTATGAGCCTCCAGAACCATGGCGCATCTAATACGCTTAAAGTCATTGTTATTTTGCGCACACAATCACAAAGACGCAAAACTGAGTGCGCACCAACGCGCTGGCAGTTGCGCACATACGCGATGAATGCGTGCTAGCGCTCCCACGGATGTGCTTATTGGCTGTCTTGGCGTTCTTCTTCCCAGGGTGTTAGTTTTTACCAGTAATGTCAATCACGTGACTAGAACGTGTGCGCCATAGAGTACTGCACATATTTGATCGCGTGTGCATTTTGCTTAAACACATGATCTATGGGACGAACGCGTAACAAACTTTTAGTGTTAATTTTTTGCTAACAGCCCGGTCACATGATTGCGCGGGGATTGCGCGTGTTGTCCAAAACTATCATTTGTCAAATACAATGGTAAAACAATCTTATGAGGGATATAACAATTATTATAGAATGGGTTGATAAATCCCTGCAATTTGATTGGTTGAGAGCAAAATTTGTGCAGACAATTAAAGGGGTAGTTTAGTTTTGGTAGAGAGGGCGCTGCAGATCACAATTTTTTTGTGAGGTAATGAAAAACTGAGTGTCGAATTTGAGAGAACATGCAATTTTAATGGCAGAATAAACTTTATTTGGTCAAAATCGACCCAGAAACGGCTGAAATATCAATAAATATATCTGATCTTATAATTATTTGGGGCCCAAATAATTAGATGATTTTTAGAAAAAATTTTTAAAAATGCTTGCACTTTTTCAAAAATTTTCAATAGCGTTTTTTAAATAGTTGTTGATGATCTCGCTATTTAATCATTATATCAATAAAACATCACATGCATAATTTTGTATGAAAAATGGTTGAAACCAATGCCTTTTTAAAAAGCGCCCTCAATTGTGTTTCAATGGCTCTTTTTGAATGATAACAGGCTTTTTACTTAGTCGTTTGTAATTTTGTATACCTTTCGAGCATGGTGGAGTTATAACTATTAGTTTATAATGTTACTGTGCAGGTTTTGGCTACTTAAGTTCAGCCTTACCAAAACTAAACTACCCCTTTAATTGTACTAGATGCATGAAAAGTCATGCGTCCGGTAAAAAAATCATGCGTCCGGTAAAAATTTCATGCGTCAGGTAAAAATTTCATGCGTCCGGTAAACAATTTCATGCGTCCGGTAAAAAAATCATGCGTCCGGTAAAAAATTTCATGCGTCCGGTAAAATTATTTCATGCATCCGGTAATTTTTCTAATTTTTAATTTTTTGACTTTTTGGGGGGCGTAACAATGCCCATTCTATAAAACAGATGATGCGCAAGTTTATTTCGTGGGTCGGTGGAATTGTTTGCACGCGGTAACTATGGAAACTAGTCTAAACCCACTCGGCTTCGCCTCGTGGGTTTAACAGTTCCATAGTTACCTTGTGCAAACAATTCCTACCGACCCACTCATACCTGCGCATCATTTGTATACTAATGCCTAAAATGCATCCATGGAGTAAATGGCACAGGAATCTGTCACAGGGATCTAATATCTAAAAGTTAGATTTTAAGAATCATTGAATGATTGAATGATTGAATGATTGAACATTTATCAAAAGGGTTTTTCTCCAAACCTAAGGCAGGAATCCAACTTCAAAATCAAAGGGTGACCCAGGGATGCATTTTAATGGAGCCATGGTATACAGCAATGCTAGAAATTAACATTTTTGCCTTGTGGCCCAGTCGGGCAAGTAAAAACAAGATTTGTCAACTTCTAGTGGCCCGAAATCTAAATCTGGATGCCCCAAACAAAGAAAAAACATAACAAATTCTGTTACATTTGCTTGCCCGATCGGGCCAGTAGAATTTAGGATCAATGAAATTTGGTGGCCCAAAGCTAATTTTGAGTGGCTCGCTAATTTTGAGCACAGTATACAGTTATGAAAGGTCATCTGATACTATCCTTTTCCCTCCATTACTCCCAAAATTATACAAAAAATGCAGGTCTGAGATCAAGACACTCGAGTCGGAAAAGGTGGAACTGCTGAAGGACCTGAATCTGTCTGACAGCCAGACCAACCAGTCTAGGGACACAGGGAATGTGGACCACCTCAACAGGCTCATCGATGAACGAGGTTAGCATTAAGCCTCCACTCTAACTTATTTTCTGTACTAGCCTGTTCGGGCACGTGAAATAATACATTTGGAAATCTTACTTGCCCTCTCTTTTCTAGATGAGATTTACACGTATGAAACAACATTGTTCTCTCCTAGTTGGAACAATTATTCAGTTGCCTGATCGGGCAAGCGAACTACACAATTTCTGAAATTATAAAGTTAAACTTAACTCTGGAGAGACATTAGTTCTGGGGTAAATTTGTTGGAACAGTACTCTCGAAAAGTTTTAAAGTTTGATAAAGTTATATTTGTTATTTATCAAGGAGCCGTGAACAAATTTTAAGATTTTTTTCTTTAAAGTCTCAGATACTTTTTCTTTTGAATATGTTTCATTCCAAGGTTACTAGCGGCTTTTCATTATTGTAAGGTCCAACTGAGTTAAAGGGATAGTTGAGTTGAGTGAAACTGAATTTTAGTAACCAAAACCTGCATCATTACATTACAAACTAATAGTTATAACTAGAAAGGAACACAAAATTACAAATGACGTAGTAAAGATCATGTTATCATTCAAAAAGAGCCGTTAAAACGTAAGAGGGCGCTCTCTAAACACTCATCAGTTTCAACCATTTGGAATAACATATTGTGCAGTGATGTTTTGTTGAAATAGTGATTAGATTAGATTAGATTAGATTAGAGAAATAACCAACAACTATTTAAATACCTATTTTGTAACTTTTTGAAAAGAGGAAGCATTTTTTTGAATTTTTAACGACTGGTTCAAAATTCTCTAATAAACCTGGGGCCCCAGCTTTATTACAAATTGGTATATTGATGGATATTTCAGCTGTCTCTGAACCGATTTTGATCAAACAAAGATGATTTTATTATTTAAATATTATGCTCTTTCAAATTTTGCACTCAGTTTTTCATTACCTCACAAAATAATAAGTAGTCTAGCGCCCTCTCTATCAAAACTCAACTATCCCTTTAAGTTCAACATAGGATATTTGTGAAACGCCCCGCAGGCCTAGTAAGCCAGAGATCTCAGGGTTCGTTTCCCCTGCAAAGCCCATTTTTTCCCACTCATTTTTCATTTGATTTCCTTTTAGCCAAAGAAAACGTTAGGAAGACACATTTTCATACATTTTTAGACATTATCACATATTTATTTTCATTTCATTGATTCAACCCAAAAAACAAATTGTAGATCAAGACATCAATTCAATACATTGTTTTATGGGTTCGGACCATTAAAAAAGCGTACTAGCTTGTAAACAAAATGGCCCTTAATTTAACTACATATAAAATACATCTTCTCTCTTTAATAGATGAGTACATGGAGATGGTGAAGAAGGAGAAGGAGAAGCAGGCGGACCTGGACCACAACATCCGCAAGAAGGAGAAGCAGATCCGGGACCAGCACAAGACCATGGGCGGGGTCCACGCCAGCAAGACCCACACGCAGAAGACCATCAAGGCCATCCGCGTCAAGGAGAACAGGCTCCATCAGGTAAAATAGTTACAGATACTTTAATTTAGAAGATATTCTGTATATGGTACACAAAGCATTTTTTCTAGATATATTTTGTTTATATCTTGCTGGACATAGATCTGTTTGATCATGAGACACAAGCTGTATTACTATTAATCATGGCACAGATGTGTAAATTACTCTCCATATTTGTTTCTCTTTTCCTTTTGTAAAAGGTCAATGAGCAGTTCAATGTAGATTGAATGTCTTGTTATTCCATTGATTTGGTTTTGAACTCTAAACCTCTAGATCCGGAGACACAAAGTAATTGAATACCCTCCTATCTCTGGCTCTCTGGCTACGCTGACTAATTTGAGAGCAGTAAGGCTCATTAATTATTCTGATTACCTTTTTTTAAAAACTATGCATGGCACAGCTTGTTGATTATTCTCTCCATCTTTCATAATCATCTTGTAACAGGCCAACGAGAAGTTCAACGCCATGCTGACCGAGAACGCTAGCCTGCGCGAGGAGATCGACAGCCTGCGCGTCGAGCGCACCCGCTTCGAGAACATCCGCAAGAAGCTGGACAAGGAGAAGGGGGACCTGCGGCAGGAGATCGGCGAGGTCATCGACCAGTCCACCCAGGCGTACGACTCGCGCGACGAGGCACAGGTGGGTGTTTTCTCAAAGACTTAAAGTTGAACTTAAGTTGACTCAAACTTTTATTCTGACTACATTATATTTTATTCCAAGGCTACACATGGTCGCCACGATACGGATTTAGACCGCACTACATTAATTGCATACTATGATCAAAGCCTGTGCCACAGACAGACAAGAGATTGTAGCATAGATACCGAGGCTACAAATGGCCTACTATAATTTTAAGTTCGACTTAGAATTTAAATTCAACTTGGAATCTTTGTCCCTCTTTTGACTCTCATTTGACTCTCTTTTGACTCTCATTGACTCTCAGTTGACCCTCTTTTGACTCTCATTTGACCCTCTTGTGACCCTCTTTCGACCCTCATTTGACCCTCTTTTGACTCTATTTTGACCCTCTTTTGACCCTCTTTTGACTCTCTTTTGTCCCTCTTTCGACCCTCCAGGCCAAGATGATCCTGCTGAAGGAGAAGGCGGACAAGGACATGGCGCAGCACCAGCAGGAGATGAAGGAGCTGCAGCGCATCATCGACCACGACCGCAAGCTGCGCGAGTTCATGAACGAGAAGGGGAAGGAGCGCGAGGAGGACGACTACCTCAAGTCCTGGAGACAGAAGAAGGGTAAGTCCACCAAAGCCCACCGCACACTTACAAATTTTGTTATTTCCCAAAGATACTCCTGGGCCCAGTTTGCCGAAAGAGATACAATCGATTGCAAGATGTAAGGCAGAAAATTTGCGCATTTCGACCAATCTGATTTGTGCGTTTAGTCACATGATCTGACTTCAAATCAATTGTAACTTACTTAATCGATTGTATCTCTTTCTGCAATATGGCCATCAAGGACTGGGTTGAGCTACCTCAGAATATCATTGAACTTCCCTCTTTGAAGGGGTTTTAAGGTGGCTCTTGAAACCATTTAGTTCCCATTTATGGAACTTATATCCTCATCTAGATGCTGAAAAGGTGTTGATGAGTATCACCGTGGAAATAGAACTAGAACTCTTCATGATATGATTCTGATCTAACAAACAAATGTGTATCTGATCTAAAAGCCCTTCTTAATCTGTCGTCGGATTGGATCGGATCGGATCGTGCAGTGTGCGAGGGCTTAAAGTGCAGAGAATTCAAATGAGAATCTTATGGCTCAGTGAGAGCCCTGCTCTTTGTGTGATTGCTTTATTTTTAAAGGAGTTTTCCCCGTATGTATTTTATCCTTTTTGTAAAATTTGTCAAAGCTTTTTAAACTTATTTCAAAACACATGAGTTGCTAATATCAAATCTTGATCTGTTCTTGCCCTACTGGGACACAAGGCAAAAAAGCTCATTTCTAGCATTGCTTTAATGTTTGCAGAAACGGAGGCCGCCGACAAGCGTCGTCGTGAGCGACAGGAGGACTCCATCGAGGCGTACGAGGCCGCCTTCGAACGCATCTCTGAGATCACCGGGGAGGAGGACCTCACCCTCCTCGTCAATAAGTTCATCGAGACGGAGGACCGCAACTTTGCCCTCTTCAACTTCGTCAACGAGAAGAATAACGAGATGGAGCTCCTTTCGGATCAGATCGAAGAGGTAATTTGAAGCAGGGGATTAAATTTTTGCAAATTGATATTTCTGGTCAGTTTCCTTTATTTGAAAAGATACTTTTTGTGTGACATTGAAACCTTGTGATAACGAGGAGCATGGGACCATGAAAATTACATAGTTATATAAGGGTAACAAAACTAAAGTATACAAAGAGCTTATACCAGTCAAATGACTGCTTTATTTATATATTGTTTTGTTTATATATCTAATGTAGAACTCTTAATAAGGAGGTTCCACTCTATTTTTTCTAAAAGCATTGGCTGCTAAAATAATGTGAGGATGACATATTAATCTTTTAATCATTATCATAAAATGTATGATTTAAACGAACTGTAACGTGGGGGCTTGACCGGGAGCTTAACAGCGTGACTTTTTCTGGATCCCAATAATATTTAGATTCAAACTTCAATTTGTCTTTTCAGGACCTTGTGCTTGGATGTGGTGAAATAATAATTATGTAGGAATATTGTAAGAAAGTTGTTGATATCCTTATGTATTAATTTATTAATTTATTAAATTCTGCTTCTTTTATCGTTACTAGATCAAGGAAGAGATGCGAGAGTTCGAGCAACAGGGATCTGAAATGGAGGCTGAGCGCAAGGCCATTCTGAAGGATCTTGAGGAGCGACAGGCGACAGCCACCAAGCTGGCGGACGACCACGACAACAAGATCAAGAGTGTCAACAAGATCCTGGACCAACTCAAAGGAGGTAAGGGACTTACTGTGAATGATTCGCTCAATGCCCACAAGCCACTTGAATGGATTGCTCCCCAGGGAGTGGAGATGGTGTGCACAATATGTGCTGGCTTGCATTTTATCCTATGACCGGGGTAACTGTACTAGTATCAAGTGCTAAAGAGGTTTATATTCCATCATATTATGGGCTATAAATATTACTATTACTTTATATTGACTAAAACCATTCGAGGTGATGAATCAAAGATCTCCATCCTGCAGTTTAGAAACAGTCATTGTTTGCAAATTTGAAAGTGTTTGATTTATGATATATTTGCCCGAACAGGCCAGTAGAGAAAAAAAAGTTAGTGTGGAGGCTTGACAAATTTCTTTTTACTTAGTACACTATAGAATGTCATGATGTCTTTGACCCAGTCTGTATGACACAAGCTGAAGGTGTCCGTAAATCATAATAATGTATTTATCATAAGTGTGTCTAATTCTTTTTAACTAGGTGTCAACTCGCTGTTCGCCAAGACCAACTGTGACAGTACGGCGATCACGAGCATGCTTGGCAGCGCGGCCGGCGTGACGGACGACACCATTATGCAATACCTGGGACTGGTGGAACAGAGGACAAACGAACTGCTCGCTGCGAGCATCTACCACAAGACCAAGAACGCAGATGAGGTAAAGAACAGTGGCCATATTCATAAAAGCCCGATAGCCTATCTGTCAGCTAGGCCTTATCTCCTTGCCAAAATGCCACTTTGGACGATAACTAGCGGCGAACTCACGGAACTCGCTTGGATGATCACCTTTGTTTTCACAGACCAGTGCACAACACACACGTGCATATGTATATCGTTAGTAATGTGTGTAGATTTTGCACGCTGTATATGCCCTTACCATATCGACCAATCAACGAGCGTTTAAGCCCTGTAATACAATAGCCATTTAAAATCTTCGTAGCGGGTTGCTAAATCGTAATTCAAGAAGCACTGCTAACCATACCGATAACAAGCTAACAACTCGGATGATCTAATTCATTCATCGTGGCTGTCATGGTAACATTCCATCTGTTGCAAGTTTGTTTGACATCGCATAAAAGCGCAGTTTACTCGAACGTGTGAATGAACGCATTGTTCCTTATTGTTCCAATCATAAAAGCGCCTTATTGAGTTTGTTATGTGTTCTACAACGTGATACAGTAAGGGGGGGGGGTAGTATAACACAAGTGTCTTATCTGGGGTAAACGGGGGGGGGGGGGGGGGGGGGAGGGCGGTAACTTGTGTTCAAAACAAAAAGCTTGCTATAATTCCTATATGTAAGGGTGTTACTGTAGATATGAGCGTGAGTAAGAATGATGTTTTTTTCGGGGCGGGGGGGGGGGGGGGGGGGGGGAGGGATCACGCGTAAGCACATGTTTTCATAGCCACCCAATGAAGTAAAACCAAATACATCTCCCTCCTCATTACGATCAAGCTCCGCCACGCTTATAATATGATAGCATGACAAGGGAAACTATTCAATTGCAGTGAAAACAGAAACGAAATTGCATTAAATAGTATTATATAGATAGATTCATCAAAACAGAATTGAAATCACATAAAATCAATCCGAACTGCAAAAGTAAGCTAATATGTCACAAAAAGGACAAATAAAGGCAAATTACTCTCCAGATAAAAACATGTAATTTAAACTGATAATGTTATTGCTGAAGTACAAGGATGCTAGGACAAACACGAAAAAGTATGTTACTTGGGGAACTATTTTGAACTAACATCACGCTATCATAAACAAATCTCTAATATCCCTTATTCGAATATTCTCCTTGCCATGTTCACGATCGCGCCACACGCATATACACACAAAAACCGGGCAGATTGTTACTTGCTAGCAATTTAGAGGTACATCAGAGTACCTCTAAATTTTTGGTCCAGTGTCGCTAAAATTTGTCCTATCTGGCTTTGGTGAATAAGAAAAAAATAGCTGGGTGTTAGGTCGTCATTCAACTTCACGCCTTTGTTGTAAGTCCAACAAAGCTCTATTCAGAACGTCCCGCATAAATAGATTTCAATGCATTAAGTCGGCACCGCAGATCTATTGTTGTAATTGTTCGCATTTCGACTAACAATGTCGTGGAATACCAAATGCTTGTGGAATTTAGACAGATGGGTTGTCATGCTAGGCCAGGCCTTGACTACGATAGCGAATTTAGCCTATCGGCCTTTTGTGAATACCAGTTAAACCTAGCGGACATCGAAATCGTAATTTGATCAACCAACTAGCTTATTGGGGTTTTATGAATATGGCCACTGGAGTCCACTTTCATAATATTAGGAACAGCTGATATAATGATAATGATGATAAATTTGTCTCTCTTTATAATAGACCATTTCGAAACCGAACAGATTTTAGTCAAATCATTCATTGCATCAATCAATAAAGCAATTTGTCAGTCAGTCAGTTAGTCTTTTTAGTCTGTTAGTCAGTAAGTCAGTCAATCGATCAGTTTATAAAGATTAATAATTATGCAGGAACTAGGACTAATGCAGGACTACTTTGAGCAGTTAATCTTAAAGGAACTAAAGAATACATACTTTGGCACTTATTCCGTAGTTGATGACTTGTAAACTAGGTCTGCCGAAAAAAAATCCATGTAAATAAACACAGTAGTGATTTTAGGCTAATTTTCTGATGCCAAATCTCACTTAGCAGCCCACATTTAGGGACCAAAATCAGCAGCGTGATTGACATGTGATTGACAATTCATCGGCTTACGTCATCTACAGAATTTAGATAGGCGTCGTGTACGGGGCGAAGTTCTTTAGATGACGTCACATTTTGGCGATTTAAAAGGGGCGTTCCCAGGACAATTAGATATTTACTAATTACCCCAAAATTTATTGATTTCATGGGAAATGACTGCCAAATTCTTTTTCTTGAGGAAAAATTACTTATAGAGAGCCCAATTGTGAAAATTAGGCCATCTAGACGCTGTAGTTCCTTTAACCTTTTCCCTAACAGATTTTACAATCTACATAGACTTAATATAACAAACAATGAGGTTCCCGTAAACAATGGGTTAAACCAGGCAAAGACTAAAACAAAATTGTGTCATATCCATTTTCAATAACAACCTGTTTCCCCGCATTCAATATGAAAATGTCTAAAAACTCTTTTGATCTTTATATCATCTTCCAACCATGATAGGTGGAAGCTAAAGTCCCGGGACTTCTCGGCAAGGGACCCATCCCCGCCCCGGCCCAGCTCAACATCCTTCCCCCGTCCACCGGCGACGAGTACGATAGCGACCAGGGCTCGGAGATGAGCGACGAGGACAATCGACCGTTAACGCAGAACGAACTCAAGCAGAAAATCATGAAAGGGGTACGTATAGTGTGGTGTTGTTGTAGTGTGGTGTTGTTATAAGCAATTTTGTCTTTGTGATTGGCAATTATTTGTAAGGGTTGGATATAATAATAATAATACTAATAATAGTGGATACTTGTATAGATATGCATGTAGTAGAGCAGCTTGGGCAGCTTACCCATCATTCAGTTCAGCTTCTGAATGGTACGTAAGATAAATATATGAGGGTTAGAACTGTTCCCTGATGACCATTGATTATCTGTGTGCTTGGCAATTATTATTTGTAAGGGTTGGATATGTGACCTTACACCACAAAACGACCAATAAGTCGGGAAAACTGATTGTGCTGCTTTTCATAAAATATTGAAATATAAGTCATTACCTTTAAAATGGTATATCATTCATCATATTTGGAATAAGCAAACCCTCTCAAAATGAACACCAAAGATTTGGAATATGGCTGAAGCATTTTTAAAATAAGGGAGAAACGGGCCATTTAAAAGATCAGTTTCCATTAAGGCGCTGGAATAAGATCACATTTATTAGATGAAAAAATAATATTTAAACATGATTTCCGTCGCTCAAAATGTTACAGAAGCTAGATTAAAATATGCTTATTCAGGAAATACCAAAATCCTAAATCTCATATTTTGAACAAAATTTTACTATTTTAGCTAATAAAAAAGAAACTGCCACAGCGACATAACGGTCGTTTTGTGGTGTAAGGTCACATATAGTAAAGCAGCTTGGGCAAGTATGCTCCCCTGGGAGCCGAGATGGTGCATAAGATAACTGTGTGGGTTTGAACTGTATCTTATTGACCAAGGATGATATGTGCCTCTGAATAGGTAACGGGTCTAAATACCTAGGGCCAAAAAATGCTTTATTTTATTATTATTTATCGTATGCCTGCGATGTTACTAATATTTTTTTCTAGTGGCCCAGTAGGAAAAGTAAAACAAGACTTAATTGTGCAGCTGTTGGGCAAATAAGAAAAAAAACAAACAACAAGGTGAATGCCATGGTCCCTAATTTCCATTATAATGAGGTTCCACTGTATTATCAATATAATTATCAATCCTCCACACTAATTTTTTGTTCTACTTGCCCATTTGGGCAAGTAAAATTCATACACTTTCACATTTTACTTGCCAAAATAGAACATTTACTTGCCCCCCCCCCCCCAAACAAAAAAATCAATGTAAAACAAAAGAAAAAGATATGCTAGTTTCTTGATGAGATTTACATGCATGCAAGAATTAAATTAATTTTTGTTCTCCTAGTTGAACACAAATGTTAGTTGCCCAATCGGGTAACCAAAGTAGACAACTTACGAAATTTTACTTGCCCGACAGCAATTTTTACCTGCCCTGGGCAAGCGGGCAAGTGCTAGTGTCGAGCCACGTGATTATTATTCTCTTCTTTTCATATTGCCTACAGGTCCTGAAGAGAGAAGAGGCGGCCAAGAAGAAGGGCTTCCAGTACGATCTGTCGGGAGCCAAGGAGATGAAGCAGAAGCAGGCGATGCCGGACAAGAAGAGAGGAGGCAAACACTAAGAGATATAGACTCTATTTATTCTATTAATTGTAATTACTTTATACCTTGAGATTATGCATAAACCCCTTATGCTGTGCCCAGTTGCAGAACGATTTGCAATCGATTGCAAAGTCGCAATTGATTGCAAGTCAGATCATGTGACTAAATGCCCAAATCTGATTGGTTCGAACATGCATGCATATTTTCTAACTTGCAGTTATAATTGCAACTTTACAATAGATTTCATCTCTTTCTGCAACGGAGCCCAGGACTACTCCAGGAAAGTATGCGGGCTTGGTTTTATGGAGAATGCATGCAAATTATACTGTATACCCTGAGATTATCCATAAACCCCTTCTGCATGGTCCAAAAAAATTTGGGGTTTTGTTCTATGGAAAATGCATGTAATTTATACTATATGCCTTGAGGTTATGCATAATTAACCCCTTCTGGGCCCAGTTTCATAAAACTTTTGAAATTGTTGTATAAAGTGTCCAATTATTGTTACTAGTAGGTCATCAGCCAATCGGCATGGTAGTTACGATAATTGGACATTGGCAACAATTAGAAAAGTTTTATGAAGCAGTGCCGGACTGGTCCCGAAAAAAATTGGGGTTTGGTTCTATAGAGAATGTGTGTTATACCAAAATCAGTCTTGAATGGGTTAAAGGGATAGTTGAGTTCTGGTAGAGAGAGTACAGTTTTAGTCAAACTGAATTTTAGTAACCAAAACATGCACCATTTACATTACAAACTAATAATTATAACTCCATGCTCAAAAGGAATACAACAATTACAAATGTCTAAGTAAAAAGCCTGTTATCATTCAAAAAGAGCTGTTTAAACTAAAGAGGGCACTTTCAAAAATGCATTTGTTTAAACCATTTAAAATAACATATTGTGCATGTGATATTTTGTTTAAATAGTGATTAGATAGAGAGATAATCAACAACTATCTAAAAACCTCTTTTGAAAATTTTTGAAAAGAGGAAGCATTTTAAAACGAATTTCAACGGCTGGTTCAAAATTCTCTAATAAACCTGGGGCCCCAGCTTTATTACAAATTGTTATATTTATGGATATTTCAGCCGTCTCTGAACCGATTTTGATCAAACAAAGATGATTTTATTATTTAAATATTATTCTCTTTCAAATTTTACACTCAGTTTTTCATTACCTCACAAAAAAAAAAGGAGTCTAGCGCCCTCTCTACCAAAACTCAACTATCCCTTTAATATTATGACCTAGCGTTTAATTTGAGGCAACGTTTTGTACAGTGATCGTACTGTGAAGAACAAGGTAGAAAACGTTACTTCAAATGATTGAATGTGTGAATAGGCCTAAAAATATAAAGCTAGCTGTTTACATTCAACGGTAGGTGTATATAAATGGCAGTGGCGGGAGTATGAACATGAAAAGATACGATTTACAAAACGTTACTTCAAACGATAATGTGAATGAGCCTTAAAATATAAAGATTTGCCATTTTCATTTCACGTTTATTAGGCATACAGGGAATGGGAGGGAAGTCACCTATAGTATTTTGAAAATAACTGCTCATCATTATAACCAGATTTCACTGTTGTGATAATTAGCCCATAGCTTTATTATAATCATTCTGTTTAATATCAAATGCAAAACTTTGTATTTATGTACGGAAAGAAAAAAAGTTTTGAATGTAATTATGTATATAATACAGTTTAATGTTTACAACATAAAGTATTTGTATTATTAATAATATGGTTATAAGTACATAACAAACCCTTTTATATGCCTCCTTATCTTCATTTTTCAGAAAACTATGTTATGGTATTTTATAATTTGAGTGAAAATCACACAAGAATCTTACCTTTAGTTTATAACGTGCAAGTCGATGTTAGTTTTCTGTTAATTTTCCCCAACAAATTATGTTCCATTTTTCCGTTATTGATTTGAAAAGGGATCATTGATTTAATTCACTTTGTAAAGTTATTTCATGTATGTGTACAATTTAGATTCAAATGAATAAAAACGTTTTCCACAATAGAAACATAGTTGTCCATTTCGCATTTATTTACGTATACCTAAACTTTAGGTACAGACATGATCATCATACACACAAACATAAATTGTAAAATATAAAAGTTTCATGGTTCATTAGTTTATGATTGCATGATTCGTCATATATATTATCCAAAGAATTTTGAATATACAGAATTATGGGTTTTAGTAAATATTTCTTATATAGTCTGCTTGCGGTTGCACCATGTGAGAAGGGAGGGACGGGAGATTCCCGAGGACTCTTTCTTGGGTAGTCCTAAAAAGAAATGCAGTAGTCGGTCGTCACTCCTGACGACGGACAGTCAAACTGTTTGACTAATCCCTCCCTCACATGGTGCAACCTCACGCCAACTGTATATCTACATCGCCATGGAAGCCCGTACTTACAAGCAGCATCTAAAGTATAGAGTACAGAAGCCATGACGTCATAAAAACACTTTTTTAGAATTTTACTTCAATAGGCAATCAGTGTTATAGTGCACTGGTTCCTAAATTTAGGAACCAGTGCACTATAACACTGATTGCCCATTGACAAAAAAAATCATTCGGATGGGCATATCTCAGCCAATACGTAACCTATTCCTTTGATTGTAGGTATTTGGACATTATTTGTTATGCTCTTTCTGAAAAGTCCAAATTTGAAAATTCTAAAAAAAATGTTTATGACATTATTTATGACATCACACTTCACCACTCTATTGACCTAGTTCTTTTCAACAAGTTTATACAAGTTGCGCATTTATCTACAATAAATAAACATAAGCTTGTTAGGAACTAAAGTGGCACTCGGAGCCACGTTTAAAGAGGTCAGGAAATCCCATTAATTGTTGTTAACGTATACAGACATTTATATATGTGCCATATGGCACTTTAAAGGGACATTATCCCCAACATATAATCACATTTCATTATGTTCTCTAAACATTCAAACACAATTTCATGCAAATACGACCAACATTGGCCTTTTGAGCAAGGGATGAGCATCATTCAAAGTCACTCGCTGTACGGGATAATCCCATTCATCGCGAACACCATGGAGGCTACCATTGATAGCTCAAAAAATATAAAGGCAGCCTCCACGCTATACGCGATGAATGGGATTAGACCATACAGCGATTGACTTTGAATGATGCCCCTTCTTTGTTCAGAGGGCAAACATTGGACATATTTGCATGAAATTATGCTTTAATGTGTAGAGAAATTAATCAAAGGTAAATAGATGATGGGGAACTTTCCCTTTAAGCACACAGGGGGTTAATCAACAAATTAATTAGGTGGAGGCACCATGATACTTTACATCTCTACAGATTACAGAAACCTCATTATAACAAGCACCTTCGGTCCATTGAATTCACCTCTTTATATTAGATATATCTCGTTATATCAGGGCTTAAAAACAATAAAATACATAGAACCTGGACCTGTGAAATCACCTCGCTATATCAGAGCTCATTATAAAGAGGTTTCACTGTATAGAGTTTTCAGAAACATGTTGGTGTTGATTAAAAAATAGATGGGGCAATCACTATTTACATGCTTTAAAAGCACAAACAAATCAGTATTTTTGCAGCAAAGACTCACTAACAAATACACAAAAATGGTTTTAGAACCATTAAATGAAAACAAATTAATAGACATTTGGCCATACATCTTTTTTTGGCAACTGAATTTCTGGAAAATCTCCCCTACTTAATAGAGAGTTGCAAATTAAAATGTCTGATACACATGGAATACAATTATTTGTAGCACAAAAACAAGTATTCAAACAATTGATTACGAGCATGAAATAAATACTGTCAAAAATAATTCCCTGCACATCATGGTATGAGTAATGGTACTTGTTCAGGTGATAAATACAAATTGTGGCATTTAAACCATTGGATCAAGTCAGCTGCATGCTTTACAATACAAACCAGGGCCTGTATTGATAAAACCCTGCTAGCTTTATTTAATTCGAAGTAAATGTTTAGATAATAGGGCTGAATACACAACAGGATATTATATCAGTTGGCTATGGTCAACTTCATAGGTAATAAATTATGCTTAACAAAATAACCATAAAAAGTGACAAATGTGTTGCTTTTTACTAGCCCTATCATCCAAAATAGACTTACGTTGAAACTATTAAAAGCTAGTGGGGTTTTATGAATATGATAGCACTGGTAATTGTCTGGTGGGTATAAAATTGTCTGGACACAGTACCTCACAACTTTCAAATGACTCTTTCTCATCTTAGTGTTTGTTGGTACGCAGCACATATGTGATTGGTTGATATAGCTTCAACCAATCGAGTATGGACCACAGCTTATACGGGATCGGTTGATACATCTTCAGCAAATTGAGTACAGACTAAATTTTGACATGATTGGTTCATACATCTCCAGCCAACTAAGAAAGCATTACAGCTTATATTTGATTGGTTGACACATCTTCAGCCAACTGAATAAGGACTACAGCTTGTGATTGGATGATACTCTTTTAGCTAATCCAATACAGACTACAGCGTTGACATGATTGGTTTACAGATCTTCAGCCAATACTAATAGGGTACAGACTAAGGCATTAGCATGATCAGTTGATCACAAGTAAGTGGCTACTGTAGACAGGTGACCTCTATAGACAGGTTGCAAAATGTTGCTTTTCCATGTAGGGGAACACATTTGATGGCTACTGTAAGCAGGTTGGCTGCTATATAGAGGTTCCATAACATTGCTTTTCCATGTAGGGGGACACTTTTGGTGGCCAATATTGGCAGGTAGGCTGAGCACTAATAGACAGGTGGTCTCTACATACATTCATCATAGAGTTTGTTGGAAGGACGCCAGTATACGGTTAGCGATGTCCTCTATCGACATTTAACAGGTTCCATAGCCTCAGTTTTTCATAGGGAAACAGGGAAAGATTTGGTGACCACTATAGGCAGTTTGGCTGATATAGACAGGTGGCCACTCAAACATATCTGACTATGTGTACATTCCTCATAGAGTTTGTTGGTAGGACGCCAGTATGTGGTTAGCGATGTCATCTATAGGCAGGCTAGCTGTTATAGACAGGTGGTCTCTACATACACTCCTCAAAGATTTTGTTGGAAGGATGCCAGTATATGGTTTGCGATGTCCTCCACTCCGACCATGTGCTTGCACTGGGAAACAGGGAAAGATTTGGTGACCACTATAGGCAGTTTGGCTGCTATAGACAGGTGGTCTCTAGTCTCTACATACACTCCTCAAAGAGTTTGTTGGAAGGATGCCACTATATGGTTTGCGATGTCCTCCACTCCGACCATGTGCTTGCACTGGGAGAAGATGGTGGGACCCTTCTGTCTCATCAGGTCTGCATCTCGTCTCATCACCTGCACAATAAAAAGTATATTAAAGTGAAACCTGTAAAAACTCCACAAATATTAATTTGAGCTTCCACATTTCTCTTCTACCGTGTTGTTTGGCTTATGGTAAGAGAAGAATAAAATAGGGTTAAATTTTTTTAAATGCCCCTTAAGTATGACGATATCTATCATTGATAATCATTCAGCTCAAGAGCCTTTATAAACGGTCATAAACGTCCTACTGTAATTAGTTGTAAAAGGTGACGCAAATGTTCGTTTTTTTTTTAAACCAGGAAAGCAGCGTTCTTTTTCAATGAAACTTTCACACATCATTTGGACATATCTTACAATGATTTTGGTATAGGATTGAAGTCTCAAATGTCGTTTTGGGCAATATCTGACACTTTACAGGTGCACCTTTAAAGGGAACTAGTAACTTTGTTGACATGTGCAAAAACTGGCAATGTTATTGTTGATGAAATGTGGTGGATTTCGGTGATCTTTATATATATATCCACTGAGTGATGTGTGAAAGTTACCAGACCACCTGTCTGTTAAAGGGATAGTTGAGTTCTGGTAAGGAGAGTACAGTTTTAGTGAAACTGAATTTTAGTAACCAAAACCTGCATCATTACATTACAAACTAATAGTTATAACTAGAAAGGAACCCAAAATTACAAATGACGTAGTAAAGATCATGTTATCATTCAAAAAGAGCCGTTAAAACGTAAGAGGGCGCTCTCTAAACACTCATCGGTTTCAACCATTTTGAATAAAATATTGTGCATGTGATGCTTTGTTGAAATAGTGATTAGATAGAGAAATAACCAACAACTATTTCAATACCTATTTTGTAACTTTTTGAAAAGAGGAAGCATTTTTTTGAATTTTTAACGGCTGGTTCAAAATTCTCTAATAAACCCGGGGCCCCGGGTTTATTACAAATTGTTATATTTATGGATATTTCAGCCGTTTCTGAACCGATTTTGATCAAACAAAGATGATTTTATTGTTTAAATATTATGCTCTTTCAAATTTTACACTCAGTTTTTCATTACCTCACAAACCAATTAAGTAGTCTAGCGCCCTCTCTACCAAAACTCAACTTTCCCTTTAAACTGTTTTATCTTTTTCTTTTCTTTACAGGGTTATTTTGATTCATCACGTTTCTTGTGCTAAACTTGTTCTACACCTTACCCAGCACTCAATAATAGCACAGGCCCTCTTGCCTGGGGCCACTAAAAATTAGCTTTGGGTCACCAAAATGTAATTTTAAATCAACAATTTTCCTTGCTCCAATGGGCAACAATAACATTTTTTTCTTTGTTTAGGACCACCAGATTTAGGTTTCTGACCACTCCAAGGTTAGAAATCTTTTTTTCTTTCTCACTTGGCTGAATGGGCCACAAGGGGGACAAAAGGTGAATTTCAAGCTTTGTCTTACCCTTGGGTCCAATCTGGCACAGCCTCGGCCAAAGCAGTCTTGTTTATCACTAGAAGGATACTCTGTGTGATTCCAGGTTTTTGTGAATATGGGACCAGGAGGGTGTTTCATAAAAAGAGTTGCGATTAATCGCAAGTCAGAAAATGCGCCCACATTCGCAAATCTTATTGGCTCAAATGCGCATATTTTCTGACTTGCCATCGATCGCAACTTTGCGATTAATCGCAACACTCCCCAGGAGATCCTCTGTCTCTACCTTTTTTTTTCTAATAAGAGTTACATTTTCAAAATGTATGCATTTCATATACTGCTCTTTCTGGAACTTACCCCCAAGTCTGATCCAACGGCCTCGGCCAAATCAGTCTTATTGATCACCAGAAGGTCGCTCTGTGTGATTCCAGGACCACCTTTCCTGGGGACTTTGTCTCCTCCTGAACATAATAATAAAAATAATAATATACTTGATTTATATAGCGCCTAATATGATTGATAATCATCTCTAAGCGCTTTACAATGATATTATTACCCCGGTCATAGGATACAATGCAAACCAGCACACATTGTGTGCACCATCTCCACTCCCTGGGGAGCATTCCTTCCAAGCGGCTCGTGGGCATTGAGAAGATCGTTCACATAAAGGTTTTCACCTCCTACCGGGTCCCCATTTATACACCTGGGTAGAGAGCAGCAATTGTGAATAAATTATCTTGCTGAAGGACACACGCGGTGGGCAGGGTTCGAACTCGGGGTCTCATGATCGGAAAGCGCGTGCTCTACCAATCTTGCCACACCACATCCACAAAGGAGAACATTAAAGTTAACAAGTTAGTCATTCCTGTGCCAACTTTGCACACCATCTCAAACTACATCCTAAGGAGTTCTAATGCTTCAGAATTTGACATACATAGTAAATTCAACTCTGCCAGGACGAGACCAGAATTTAAATGGGCTGTGGTTACACCAAAATAATAAAGTCTTTCTCGAGGTTGTCACAACTAGTAATGAGAGCTACCAACATTGAAATCCATCAATCAAGAAGATTTAGGGAAATTACATCAGAAATCAGGGAGATATCTATCAAATGCATGCAACATTTACCTAATGACAAAATCCGTCAATAATAAGGGAGATTGGCTGATGGGATGAACTCCAATGTCTTAATCTTGGTCTTTTTTTTCAGGGAGTGTCCTCAAAATCAGGGAGACTTGGCAGCTCTGAGTAATTTGTGTATTTTGAACTGCTGAACCAATAAAAATTGCCCCTCAATACAGACCTGCAACGTCGATGACGTAGATGATGTAGTCTGCCAGCTCACGACTGAAGTTAGCCGCTAAGTTGTCACCCCCGGACTCGACTATGACCATCTGAGGTTCAAACTTGACGGTAAGTTCCTTGATTGTCTGCAGGTTTACAGAGTAGTCCTGGACAGAAAAAGAATGATGATTAAGTTATAGATACTAGAAAGAAAACTGAGGACTGTGAACATAATATCTGATATAAAGGACTACAGTAATAAATGTAACTCGAAATTGCCAGCCAAGCTTTTGAATCCAGCAGGTCCTTTATCATGAACTCAGCTGCAATTTTGACTTACATTTAGTTAAGTAATAATTATAATAATAGGTTTGATTATAGTGCCTAATATGATAGAATATAATGTCTAAGCACTTTTCACTAAATTATTACCATGGTTATAGGATACAATGCCAACCCACACACATCTCCACTCCCTGCAGAGCATTCCTTCCAAGTGGCTCATGGGCATTGAGAAGATCATTCACATGAAGGCTTTTACCTCTTAAAATGGGTGACCAATTATACATCTGGGTAGATTAGCAGCAATAGTGGATTCAATATCTTGTACCAGAAACACCTAGTCATCTCTGAATTAGAGACCTGGATCTAGTGAAACAATGAAGTCAAGTATTACCTCTCGTATGGCAGCATGAGGACAGCCCCCAGTCTCCACAGCTCTCATCCTCTCCTCGGGCAGGGCTTCATTCCTCACCAGGAACTCCCAGTCTTCTCTGAATACGGCAAGAAACATAACAAAAAGGATTTAACTCTTGTCCTGTTAAAATGTGTACCCTTCATCACAATATCCAATGCTCAAAAATAGCACAGGCCCACAGTGACTGGCCCAGGGCCACTAAAAAATTAAGATTCGGGCCACCAAAATTGTATTAATGCTTAATGAATTCCACTCGCCTGTATGGGCAACCAAATATACAAATGTGTAATGCTTTTCTCTGTTTGAGTCCACCAAATTAGTCCACCAAAATAAATGTAAAAAATTGAAATGTGTAAGATTCACCAAACAGCTGGGCAACATCTCAGTGCGTTGCCGAGCAGTCTGGAAAATCATGATCCCCCCCCCCCCAGCTCTATTAAGAGTTAAAACTAGGGCAGCCGCTGAAGTCTCCCTGCATTAATCTATGATTCACTCACTTTGTGAAGATGTCGTTTGTGACCACACAGATGCCATACTTGTTTCTGAGGTGACGACAGAGGGCCAGGACGAGTGCAGTTTTCCCGGATCCAACAGGACCGCCAATGCCCACTGTAAAGGCTCTCTGAATACGATAACAACAGAGAACATTCATTTTTAGTTCAATTCAATTAAATTTGATCAAGACGTAACAATTGACATCATTCAAAATACATGTCTGATTTGTGCGTATTAACTTGTGTACTTCATGTTTACAACAAATGATAACATAGAACATTCAATTGAATTGAATCAAGACTAACGATCGACATCTTCAAAATACATGTTTGCATGGCAGCCTGAGGGCTGAATTGTGCATATTAAAAAGCATGCTTACAACAGATTTTACAATCACATACATAAGATTGCATTACGAGTGATGAGATATCTAAAACTTGTAATCATTAATCAAAGTGATAGAAGAGATAAAACACATAAAATGTACGTCTACAATGTCAAGATAAAATACACACTAAGGAGAGAAGAAAAAAAAAGTGTTTAAAAGAAAGAAGGAAAAAACCCCGGAAAGGGTACCTTTTCAGGTGCACAGATTTGTGAAGAGGGTAAGTTTTTAAAACATAATTATTACACCATTTAGGGGGGTAAACTTTAAAATGCGCGATACGCCATTTAGCCGGGCCATTTCAGAAGTTGATGGAAACGGGCGGGGAACACAGTTGTGTATGAGAGTGAGCCCCTCCTGGGGTTTGACTGTACCCAGGGCTCCACACTTACCTTTTTTGTCAATGAGGTCATTTATTTCCATTTTATTTCATGAGTAAACTTTTAACTACCGTAAATCTCCGTGTATAAGACGCACTCGTGTATGAATCGCACCCCCAACTTTCACAGCAAAAAAAAAAAATAAATAAAAAAAATAAATATATAATTTTTGTTTTGTTTTTTTGGACACCCTGTATTTTTTTTTAAAGACCCTGAAGCGCTATTGGAATGCTTATACCACTGGTCTAGGGCATGCCACTATCTTAATGTTGAATGTAGCATTCATCAACATCATTTTCTCACATAAAAATAGTGGTTAGTACACAAATTGCACATTTATTGAGCAGTAACACTGGTGCTCATAAATATTCATATTCATATTCATGAATATTCATGAGCACCAATACTCACTAAATTTATTGCAATTTTTAAAATTTATTATATCCCTCATAAGATCGTTTTACCATTGTATTTGACAAATGATAGTTTTGGACAACACGCGCAATCCCCGCGCAATCACTTGACCGGGCTGTTAGCAAAAAATTAACACTAAAAGTTCGTTACGCGTTCGTCCCATAGATCATGTGTTTAAGCAAAATGCACACGCGATCAAATTTGTGCAGTGCTCTATGGCGCACACGTTCTAGTCACGTGATTGCCATTGCTGGTAAAAACTAACACCCTAGGAAGAAGAACGCCAAGACAGCCAATAAGCACATCCGTGGGAGCGTTAGCACGCATTCATTGCGTATGTGCGCAACTGCCAGCGCGTTGGTGCGCACTCGGTTTTGCGTCTTTGTGATTGTATGCGCAAAATAACAATGACTTTAAGCGTATTAGATGCGCCCAGGTTCTGGAGGCTCATCTGGCTTCATTAATGTCGATTGATTTTTATATCAAAATTTACAAGCGATTTTATGAAATATTCAAGAGATTTTCACTTATTTTGCTATAAGCTGAACACAATCACTGATATTGATGAGTGATATAAAACAACTAACGAATGTGCTTGATTGTGATAGGCAATCTATTACCTCGGTGGGCTCAAAATGACTATTACCCTCAGCTACGCTTCGGGTAATAATCATTTTGAGCCCACCTCGGTAATAGATTTGACTATCACAAGAAGCCCATTCGTTAGTTGTATACTAACAACTATTTTTAATTATGAGCAAAATTTATAACCACTGGTTAGAAAATTGCATATTTAATTAGTACTGCTGCTCACAAATGTATGAATATTCATTAGCAGCAGTATTACTGCTCAATAAACTTGCAAATTTTACATCTGTAACCAATATTTTTTGTGTGAGAAAAAGGTATACTTTGCTGAATGCTTCAAATGACAGCAAGCTCTTGTCATGCCCTAAACCATACACATTATGAACATGACTACAGGGTGTCCCCCCCCCCCCCCCCAATTTTTTGTTGCTATACCTGTGTATAAGACGCACCCCCCACTTTGAAAATTTTCCGACGGAAAAAAGTGCATCTTATACACAGAGATTTACGGTATTTAAAATATCACCCTTTCCTGATCAAACCTGTGATTATAAATAAAGCTTAACATGGAAAAAAAGAAGAAGATTTTTCTAATTTGTTTAAGTCGGGTTGAAAATCTGCTTGCCCGATTGGGCCACCAAAATACGACTTTTATACATTTTTGCTGGCCTGATGTGCAATTTCACTGGCCCCCGTCCAGCGGGCCAGTACGCGTACGAGTGTCGAGCCCTGCTGTACCTGTTTCCAATCTGTCCTGGTCAGGGGCATCTCTCTACCTGTGAAGAAGCCCGCATTATCCATGTGTTCGTGCGTGTGGCCATGTTCCCCACCGTGATCGTGAGAATGTAAGCCGGGCGAGTCGCTGGATACGTTGCCACCTGGAAAGCAATTTGAAATAAAAGAATTTAGTAAACTAAATGTAGAATAGACAAATTCACTTTACAAAATACACTTATCAATTGTATGATATGCACCTCATGACCCCCGGAAATGGTGCGTCATTGGGTCCTATGTGAGTCGGATTTCGGTATACCATGACACACCCCTGTGTCAACATTTTGACGGACCATTCAACTACAATGACGCACCATCTCTTGATTTTGACGAACTATGACGGGTAAACTGACCGACAATGACGCACCCCTTTCGTTATGATGTGACGGACCAAGGGCAAGGGTTGCCTTGACGGTACTTGCGTCAAAAATGTTATGGTAAATGGCCCAACCATGATGCACTATTCCCTGGGGTCATGAGGTGCGTCATACAATTAAGTGTATAACAGTGTGTCCCAAGTTATGTAATGTATATACCCTTTATTCTTTTTAAAATTATTTTTTAGTCTTGTACAATTTATTAATTACTTTACTGTTCTCCTATCCCTTTTGTACCCATGGTGAAATGCCCATTGACTATTTTAAGAGGGCAATGAAACTATGGCTTTCGGCTATTATTATCGTTAAGAGGGTGAACAGACATTTTATTTGATACATAACTTGGCAATTTTGGCCTCCTGGATCCCATGAAATCCTTACGTGAACATACCCACATTTTACTAATTCTTACGGCGGCAAAAGGTGATGGGAGCGGCCATGTTCTTGTAATTGCCCGACATGCTTTGCAAACTATGACGAGTGTGCTACGGGCCGAACAAAAAGCTTTTCACTGATTTACAGACACGTCAAAGCATATACAAGTATTCAGACAATGGTTTCAATAGATGCTATTGAAGTGCATAGTGCATATCACTGACGATAAGTCCGCACACACCTAATAATGGCGGCCTCCAGTGTTCGCATGAATAGTGGTAAACCCGATAGAGTTTTCACATATTTCTCCCAAAGCAGAAATCTGAGTCGGAGTTACATGTATGTTATATATAGTGCTGTAACTGACCTTGTTGATCGGATCGGCAAAAATCGATCGATGAAAATCGGATCGAAAAAAATCGGATCGGATCGGTAAAAAAAAAAAAAAAAAATCGTTTTTTTTTCTTTGGAAAATGATCCCAAATAACATATTTTGGGGATATAAATGAATACCAAAGCAACATATATCCATATGAATAAGCCCAAGGTAATCTTGTATGGGTATGCTTTCATTGCAAACTGATTACCTCTTCTAAGCTTCTTTTACAAAATTACTCGAGAAATTCTTGGTTCATTACTTCGTTTGACAGTCAGAAATTGAACAGGAAGCGCAAAATTGCTAGTCATTTGAACGATATTGTCGGCGGATGTGCACACAATGTTAGTCCGATACTCCAGGGGAGTTGTCTGATGGATCTTTGTATGATCCAGCTGATGAGCCAGTGCATTCAAAAAGTGGCTCAAAATACGTTTTTTGGTCATTTGCACCATTTAAAAATGTTTTGATATTCTACTTACATGATTTCATGGCGTTTGACAGCCGAACAGAAACAAAAATGAGCCCCAAAACAATGAAAACAACTACTCAAAACATCGATAAAAAACGACTACATCGCTCCCATTCGCTCGTATACCCTGTGTGCAAGTTACGGGTCTCTTTTTCTTCCGCGAGATTCATACGCTGGGCCGGTGGAACTATGTTCCAGTCCGCCCTCTATCGGCAAGATCCATCCGCCAGGAATTGGGGAAGTCCCCGGCGGATGGATCTTGCGCAAGAAAAGAGACCCCGTAACTTGCACACAGGGTATACGAGCGAATTGGAGCGATGTAGTCGTTTTTTATCGATGTTTTGAGTAGTTGTTTTCATTGTTTCGGGGCTCTTTTTTTTTCTGTTCGGCTGTCAAACACCATTCAAAATCATGTAAGTAGAATATCAAAATGGTGTTGATTGCGAAAAGGCTAATTTATAGCCACTTTTTAAGGGCATGCAGTGGCTCACAGTCACAAGCGATCGTACATGTGATGTTTCCCCCAGACTAGCGGGCTAAGTTTCTGTGAACCGTGTTGCGATGGGCAATGGTGAACAAACGATGAATTTACTTCGAAAAAAAAAAAACTTTTCATGCGAAACTGAGTTAATTCTGGATACTGTAACTATTTTCCCGTAAAGATTGATATGTAAATCCATTAAAGCCTCAGTATTTATTATGTTATTTGCATATAAAAAGAGCAATATAAGCCCCAAACAGTGCATTTTGCCGATGCGTGCACGATTGCGTGATTTTACCGGTCCGAGTTTCGACGGTAAAAATTTATCGGGATACCGGTTCCCGACCGGTAAAAGTTTATCGGGACCCGGTTCCGACAATTACCGACATGACTCAGCCTTAAAATAAATAGAAAACTCCTTGATCATCGAGGCTAGTCGAGGTCTCCAAAATTTAGAGACTCAAGTTTGGCCAAAATATCGCCACCGCGAATTATCGATACGTGAGATTAAATAGCGCCATCTGCGTACGACATTAAAAATTCAGTTCCCGATAGTCAACTCGTGTAAATGTACACACCAGGATGTCTGTGGTTTTGATGGACTTCATTTCGACAGGAAAAAACACTATTTGGACTGTTTCATGTGATAACAGACTTTATTTTAATGATTGCATCTTTTGTTGCATCTTATTACGTGAGTATAGTATATCGTAGTGATGTGAATTTCACATAGTAAGTTTTGTTTTTTTGGGCCGTAATGCCCAATGTACATTGGCTATGAGTCCATATCACACGATATGGCAAAAGGTCTACACCTGTTGAATTCAATGGGTACTAATTAGAATTTCAACTGGAATTTTATCCTGGGTACCTCCCTTCTTCCCGTCTCCTCTCCACTAACTGCTAAGCTTCTCTTCTCTCCTCAGGCTCAGGGCGCTAATGTGGTTTCGTACCCCTTTTTTTTTCTTTTTTTTTTTACGCTTTTTTTCCCAATGCTTTATTTGTCTTTAAAGTCAGCTAAATTAGTTTGTATTACTCACTGCACTTTGTCCTTATCCCTCGATGGTCTGTTGTAATATTTTGGTCAACATTTAAGGCCTTTTTTTGGCGACTTTAATCGATGGTTTTGAAAGCGTCGCGGCACCAGCTTCGCGGTCGCACAAATCGAAATAGCGGGACTTCACGAGCAGCTATGCTGTTAGCTACCGGTGACATGAACGTGGAGAGAGTACCGTACTCCTGCGCACGCCCACCCCTGCAAGTCAAGGGGCTTACTGCGTAAGCCCCTTGCGTTACTACTGTGTAATACCGATAGGTCTTTTTTGACTTGCGAACATTTTTTAAAAGACATCCAAATTTGATATTTAATACCGATTGTTTCGCCCCGCATTCTCACACAGTCTTGTGTATACACTGCAATAGCAAATTTAGACCATGTTTTAGGTCCCTTCATTATTTGTAAATAACAGAAAAAACAAACTTTATGCTCACCTTCTCTTCGTCTACTGAGTATTTCCAACACACCGACCTGTAGAATGGCAATGTAAACAACGTCTTCGCGATATATAATACACGCATTCAATACCGATATCGGTTCTACTCCGGTTACACCACGTTAGTTTTCGTTCAAGCCGCAATCAATTTACCAAATCCATGAAGCCCATTATTCATGTCTCATCTCGGTAATCAAACCGAGAAAATACTTGCCCAAATTGTCTTCGTCCTGAATAAAGATAGGTGTGGAACCCTGTTACCGATCATGACATTACAAGGTATTTAGGCATGGCGTATTGAGAAAGGCAATGCAAAATAAATATAAAACTCATTGATTATCGAGGCTAGTCGAGGTCTCCAAAATTTAGAAACTCAAGTTTTTTTTTTTTTATCGCCACCACGAATTATCGATACGTGAAAATATATAGCGCCATCTGCGTACGACATCAAAAATTGAGTTTCCGATAGTCAACTCGTGTATTACATACACACGGGAATTTCAGTGGATTTTATGGACTTCATTTCGACAGGAAAAAACACTTTTTGGACTGTTTCATGTGATAAAAGACTTGATTTCAATGCTTCCATCTTTTGTTGCATCATATTACGTGAGTATGGTATATCGTAGTGATGGGTATTTCACATATTAAGGTTGTTTTTTTTTGCCGTAATGCCTAATGTACATTGGCTATGAGTCCATATCACACGATATGGCAAAGGGTCTACACCTGGCGCACGCCGTACCGGTTACGTCCATATGTATGGTGGCTATACATCTGAAACGTAATCAATTGATCAAGCGGGTGGCCGTATGATCGTGTTTTTTTTACGTTCCACATTTAGAGCCACCATACATCGCTTCAGCTATGGATGTAACCGGTACGGCGCGCGCAGGAGTACGGTACTCTCTCCACGTTCATGTCACCGGTAGCTAACGGCATAGCTGCTTGTGAAGTCCCGCTATTTCGATTTGTGCGACCGCGAAGCTGGTACCGCGACGCTTTCAAAACCATCGATTAAAGTCGCCAAAAAAAGGGCTTGAATGTTGACCAAAATATTACAACAGACCATCGAGGGATAAGGACAAAGTGCAGTGAGTAATACGAACTACTTTAGTTGAGTTTGAAGACAAATAAAGGCTTTTTAAAGCGTTGAAAAAAAAAAGGAAAAAAAAGGGGTACGAAACCACATTAGCGCCCAGGCTCAGTCCTCTTTTCTTTCTCTTCCAATCTCTTGACTTACAATCATATTTTTTAGATAATCATATTCATAATGTATGTCATTTGAATGTGTTCATTGTAAATTGACTAGTCTAATTGAGCCAATTACTTTGGCCTGCTCTCTGTCAATTTTGTGTAAACTTGTATCTTGTTTGTTGTTGGAAAAAAACGATCATTCAATGATTCATTCATTCATTCACAGATCACTTATATGGTAAAACCTTGTATAATGTGGATATTATCAGCAGGCTATTTCAGTCCAGATCTGTACTTCCTGCGTGAAATTTGTAATTGTTGTCTTATTTACGCCAATTATCTCTCCCATACAATGCACAATTACTATACCAGCGCTCTAGCGCCGAGTACTTTCTTTATCGTCCCGCAACATACAATATTTACAATTTCGCTGCAGCCATACTTTGCAAATTATCTAAACACTTGCGGGGTGTCAGCAAATTTTACCACAAAAACATAGGTTATTGGAAATATACACCCCTGAACGCGATGACCGTAATGTTGACGAGCGAATTACGTTTACTCTTTGTTTTATTCTAATTTGGGGACATTGTCCACACAAATTACAGCTTCAATTGTTTACCTTTGACAAATGGAACTGTTGTTGAGGTCTTTTCCGTTCCTGCCATATCGTCATCAACTACTATAATGTTCACTTGAAAATTGAAAGTGCAGCAGTGGCTCAGTAGATTGGTGGTTCCGATCGATCACGCAAGCATCACGCGCTAGCGAGGCAGCCTACACTACAGGTCGCACGGCCGGTAGTAATTATTCTCCCCATAGACTTACACACTATAAACCATGATTTCAATCTAACATAAAATGAAAACGATTGCATGAAGTTTTCTATTTTTTCATATATCTCTATATCATGGTAGATCTATCAACAGAAAAAGAAAAACAAATTTGATGCAGCGGAAAATTAATTGAATGAGCCTTGAACGAAGAATACATATTTTTCCATGGTCTTGTCTAAAGGATTCCAGATCTGCATGCTTTGCACTGAATAATCAACAAAATTCATTATTTACCAGATTTATCCAGATTTTGGGCTTATTATAGAAAATAGCATTACCTTAATGCCAAATCCAGCATAAAAATACAGATAAAAAGAACTTAAGTATTGTTTCTAATTTATTTTCTGGAAAAAAAATGACGTCATCTTTCCTCCGTCAATTTGAAAAAAAGTCGAGGCGGATGAATTACTACCGCGCGACATACACATGGTTTTTATCGAGGGACGTCGTGCAGTCGTGCACGTAGGCCTACTATACTAGACCGATAAATCAGTCCTCCTCCTCGTTTGTTGATTTTTTTGTAGATCTATCCTTTGATGAGTTTTTATCTGATGTATAAACACTCTCCAATTTCACTTGAAATTGTAATTAAAGAAGTGCCAGTGTCCAGTGAATAATAATAATGTTATGATTAATACTTCGCTGATGAAAAATCGCGACAATTATAGAGAAAGATAATTAAGTGGGTCAATGACAAAAAGTCCACTTTTGTACAAAAGTTTGATGTTTCAAAAATACAAGATTTAGAGAATTATTCAATGACTCTAGATAATGGAAATATCCGTCAAAATGATGTTGATAAAGCTGCATAAACATCTGTTATGATTGTCGAGTCCAGCATATAGGCACTCATTCAAAACAATATGTGAAAAACTGGGAATGTTAATTGGATAAAAAGAATATTATACGCAGGCAAGATAATATAGGTGTGATAAAACCGATCATAATGAAAGTAAATTGAAATGGCAAAGTAAGATGTATAATAAATTTATTCGATTTAAGAAAGAAAAGTATTCTGAGAAGTTACATTCAGATTTGAGAAATCTAAAAAGCTCAAATCCAAAGGATTATTGGAATATTAAAAGTAAGCAAAAGAGTAGCCTAATTATAAAATGTCATTGCAACTTTCAGTAGAGGATTTCTTTGATAATAACATTGAGTATGGTGAGAGTCGACCAAGTAATTTAGAATTAGAGCCGAATCTCGATACTTTGAATGAGGAATTAAATCGCGTTATTGAACCTGATCAGTATTAAAGCAAATAAAACAGGCTTGCAAAACAACAAAGCCCTTATGGGCCTTAATTTGGTTGTAAATGAACTGTTGAAAAATAGTTCGAAGAATATTTTCAGATTTGATATTGTATTAGAAAATGGTATTGTTCTATACAGATTGGGTAAACGGTTTAGTAAAACCGCTATATAAACCGTATAAACCGTAAGTGTACCGTTTTAAATATGCAGTCAAACGCATGCTCATTGCAAACGTTTTTGTGTAAGATATTTTGTTCAATCAGTTGGTTTGTTAATTCTTTTTAACATATAAGCTGTTAGCTGATAATTACCTACGATGAAGTGTATTGTAGTATTCTATATTTGTATGTGTAATTCGGCATGAGATGTCACTGTTAATTAATTACATAAGGCATATTCACACCTCTCTCCCGCTCTCTCAACTCTCCCCCTGGCTTTTTTTTTCTCTCTCTGTTTCCCGTATTTCTCTTCCAGTATATGGACTTCACCTTTCTCTCATGCCTGCTACATTTCTTCCTGCTCTAGAACATACTGTACATAGAGACTTAACTATTATGTTTATCTGTACTTGTAATTGGTAAATAATGTTTTATATTATGTTTTAATTACTTTTTGTTTCTTGTTTGTATATTAATCTATGTTTACTGTATCTTTAAGAATTATGTAAAACTTGTAAAATCTTAGATAATTATGGCAACACTTCAAGCTTCTAGCTTATATTGCCAGACCTATATGTGTGTTTCTATTTCGATATGTTATGACAGTTTATTTTTATGTACGAAATTGTTTACCAGTTGTGAGACATGCAGGAATATAATAAAAAATAATACATAAATAAAAGGTTCTCCGGAACTGGCAGATGGTTATAGAGTATATGAAGGGGTATCCCAACTTCGCGCACGAAAATTTCGGATTTTTTCAAAGTGGCTTAGGATCAAGAAAATTACAGTAATCTCAATCAAACAATCATAAATTACCCCTCAAATTCTGAGGATTCGATTAATCTTGAACGATTTCATGTTAAACTCACAATTCGTGGTTAATTTGACCCGATTCCGTGGCATGGCATATCAGCAAGAACTTTTTCACCGAGTACGGTAGTTTCCATACTTCGCGCGTCAATACCTAGGGCACCCTGCCATTGACTTAACACGTATCCCCGTGTGGCAAACTGTAACACGCATTTCAATGGCAGTGTGATGATGCAAACATTTTGCGCGCATTAGCATCTTAGCACGCGCAGCGTTGTCAAGCTATCTACGGAGATTGCGCGATCCGAAAGTAAATTTGAAGGGTAGGTCGAATAAAGGAGCATTTTGCGCAGCCTTTCGATGACAACAAATATGTTCTACTGGAACGATTTCCGTTTAATTTGCTTGATTCTTCCTCCTCCATAATTTTGTTGAAACACCAAAGTTGTGATTTACAAAAAGGACCACAAAAAGTGAGTATTTCTCCAGAAATATAGCTCTTTATTTGCTAATTTTTTGGTTGATGAGTAATTCATGTGTGCTCTTTCATTTGCCGTTGAAAATTTCCGTCGCCGTGTCCGTGTTCTAATTTTTGCGTATCTCGCCTATGATGCGCGAAGTTGGGATACGCGCGAAGTTAAGAGTCCTGTCCATACATAGGCCTATATTATACTATACACCCCTAGCTACAAGGACAACTTTTTACTGCGGTCTCTCTTTATTTAATCAAACTCCTATATTATGGAGTGTTTTGGAGGATTAAACTACCATACATGCAAGCTTATTAGGAGAGGAACAGGCTGGATTTAAAAGTGGTTATTCCACTTGGATCATATTCTTTATATACATGCAATTCTTTACTGGTATTTGAAAAGAAGAAAAAGGGTTTATATGCTGCTTTTGTTAATTATAAAAACATTCGATTTAATTGATAGATCCGTCATTGTGGATTAAACTCACTTGATCATGTAATAAATCGAAAACTATTTATGATAAATCGAAAGCCTGACTTTCCGATTTATACAAAAATAGCAAATCGGATTTTTTTCGAAGTGATATTGGTGTTAAACAAGAATTTGCGCTATATATTTGAATGACTTGACATCCTTTTTTAAACGAATTAAGATACTGGCTGGTCTTAGTTCTATATCATCCGCTACCGTTAATGAGACTTACCTCAATAGTGTATATGAAGTCGATGTTCGTAATGTATTCAGGCTTCTTTATGCAGACGACACGATCGTCTTCGCTGAAAATGCTGAAGAGCATGCAATTAGCTCTAAATGCTTTGTTTGATTATTGCCAAACATGGCACCTTATCTGTAAATACTACAAAAACAAAAAATGTTATATTTTCCCGAGGGAAAGTGAGAAGGGTTCCTTCCTTCTTATTTAGAGGAAATTAAATGTGTGTATGCGATGATGTGGGAACTACTTTCAATTATAATAACAAAGGCAATGAATAAACAAGTAACATTATAATCTATGAAGAGTAAAACATTTTCGTTAAATCTTCCCATTGATATAGTCAATTAGAGTTATTATATATCATTTGGATGTGCCTATACCATAGAGTAATATAGGCAAATCCAAATTATTCACTACCGTAGTGAAATCTGGGGTTTTGAAGATTTCACTCACATTGAAACTTTTTTTTTGAAATATAGAAAAGGGCTCCTTTGTCTTAATAGGAGGACACCAAATTGCATGGCTTATGGAGAATTAGGTCACTTGAAAAAACAGTTGCTCTCCGGATGCTATCGTTTTGGTACCGACTCGTGAACAGCAAGGAAACGAAAATATCAAATGTTTTGTACAATATTTGTCAATATGCACTGTTTTTGAAGCAAGAAAATGAAATGTCATGGATTGGTAAAATACAAAATTACTTGATAACAATTGGGACTCACATACATTTGGGATAATCAGGCATCAAATATAAATGTAATTGCTTGTAAAAGCTTGATATTGCCAAACTAAATGACACTGGTAAACAATAATGGCATAGTGATATTGAAGGAAATTCTCAATGTATTAATTATAGGATATCTAAGCTATCACATCACTTTGAAATAGTTCCGAAATTAAATCTTTTAAACATTTTTAGATGCATTAATCATCGATTGCCAGTACTAGTGGGAAGATATACCGTATCATATCCCAATAAATGAAAGATATTGTTTTCTTTGTAATGAAAAATAAAATTGGTGATGAATTTTCAGTGTATTACATATTTTGAAAATCAACGAAAGAAATTGTAAAAAAATATTATAGGAAAAATCCAAACACTGAAAAGAAACGTGTCGTATCAAATTTAGCGAAATTCTGTATTGTCGCATGTATAATTTGAACATTATAATATCTGATTCCCATACCGTATACGTAATTATGTTATAAAGTCAAACAATGTATAATCTGCTGTGCCTCCCTTCTTTACCCCCACCCCCCCCCCCCCCCCCCCCACACACACACACCCTCCCTCTTCCTTCCCCTTCCCCACCCCTCTTCCTTTCTTCCCTACATATCTTTCTATTTGTATATATTGATCTTTTGATCTTTGTATATGTTACATAATTATTTCAACGAATCTGAAATAACCTTACATTATACTGGTATATTGTTATACTTCATTATTGTATACTAACCCTACTCCGATACCCTATATTGGGTCGTTGAGTAAATAATACACTTTCAAACTTTCAAACTTTCAAACTCACCAGAGATATTGGACAGATCGAGGCCAGAACGAGGTGGATTTTCTGTCTAGAATTGTAGAGGGTACACACGGTCACACACACGTGCCTCCTGACCGATTGATCTGGTACAATCTAGGGGTCCTACTAAAACACGCGAAGCACTACGAAGCACTAATAAGCACTACGAAGCACTGCGAAGAGCACTGCGAAGCACTACGAAGCACAGCGAAGATTCTGTTCAAGGTCAATGAGAATCACCGCGAAGAAAATCATGTATTGTAGGTATAGGAAACTAACTTTTTGGCGCGCACCTAGAGGGAGATCGTTCTTGATCGATTGTCAGATCAAGTTGGGAGGTTATAAAGAGTTTGTTTAGATGGCGCAGCGCCAGGGGCCGGGGTGTTTAATAAAGATACAACACAATTATATTTTCAGATGGCATAGCCAGGGGGGGGGGGGGGGGGGGTGTTGAATAAGGATACAACACAATATATTTTCAGGGGGGGGGGGGGGGTGATGAATAAAGATACACACAGTATATTTTCAGATGGTGTAGCCAGGGGGGGGGGGGGGGTGTTGAATAAAGATACAACACAATATATTTTCAGATGGCGTAGCCAGGGGGGGGGGGGGGGTGTTTTATACAGACAAAAAACAAAATATCAGTCGGGGCGTATCATAATAGTCGAGAGAGAGCGTTAGAAAATGTGAATGGCATAGTCACAGTGGGGGGGGGGGGGGGGGGGGGGGGTGGGGGGGGGGGGGTGTGGGCTTCAAGGTAGAGTTGAGTAGTAGCCTAGTATTTTCCAAAGTGTCGCCGATATTCTTTGTGAGTGAAAAACTGACTGTCAAATTTCGAAAATAACTAACAATTGATGACAGAATAAACTTTATTTGATCAAAATAGGTTCAGAGATGGCTGAAATATCCATAAATACATTTTTTATTCAAATGTTTTTCACCGGCAATCACCGGGGCGGCGATATTTAGACTTTTTAGAAAAATTTAAAACAAATCAGAATAGGTTTTTAAAAAGTCGTTGATGATATATCTCTATTGAATCATTATTTTAACATTTTGTATGAAAAAAAGGCCGAAACCAATTATCTTTTTTAAATAGCGCCCTCTTGAGTTGTAACGACTCTTTTTGAATAGGAAAAACAGGAGTTTTACTAAGTCGTTTGAAATTGTGTATAATTATACTTTCGTCTGACAGTCGTCTGACAATCGATTATAAACGAATCTCCTCCTAATGGTGCTCCTTTAGCACGGCGCTCTTCGCAGTGTTTCCTTGGTGACCCTGAACAGAATCTTCGCTGTGCTTCGTAGTGCTTCGCAGTGCTCTTCGCAGTGCTTCATAGTGCTTCTTAGTGCTTCGTAGTGCTTCGCGTGTTTTAGTAGGACCGCAATCTAGTACAATCATCCATGCAGCGAAATTTAACAACAATGATCCGCCGAGGGGTGCACATTCAAACAAGCAAAGCCAAAGGAGGGAGACGAAATCGAAGATTTTGAGGTTGATTTCAGCTTTCAGTCATCTAATGTGAGTGGTAATTTCAGTAATTTAGGTTCATACATTTTCACCTGAACGTAGTTGCAGTTTAAGAACAGAGAATTAGAGTCAATATGATAATGATTATTTAACTTCTTCTTCGTGTCGGAATTCGGTTACGCTTCAATTCCAAGTTCTAATTTGTATTGTACAACTACAAGATGTGTGTTTTGGTAATTGCCATTGTTTGATTTATCTGTATACTATAATGACGTATTACTTAGTTATATCATTTTGTATTTTATGTATTCATTTGTATTACATGCCAATGTCTTGAATGACAGTGGACGTGGACCTGTACTTGGTTTGAATGATATAATAAAGAAATGATTTTAAACAAACATATTAATTGAATCATGAATGGTAACTGTGATCAGCGCCGTCCGTAGGACGGCGCTGTGAAGACGAAACATTAACAATTTTGTAGGAAATTTGCCGACGGGTGGTTTCAAGAACTTTCCATCTATTATTATTATTTTTTTTTTAGTTCTAGACATTAATTAAACATTCAACCTACCTTGCTTGATATTTAATTTGTTGCAAAAGAATGATAACTTATCTCAAATTGATGATGATGATGATGATGACTGTTATTTCCTTCGTCTTTGTTCGCTGCATGCAATGTCAGGTGACCGAAAACTCGTCGGCAATGCATAGCGCATGCGCGGGATAGGAGGTATTCCGCGCGTAAGTGGCGATCGGTTGACAATAAGCCAGGGACTGACATGTCACATACCGTGTACAGGATCGATAGGAGTGTATCGCGCACGCAGAAATATATAGATCAATCGCTGTACAGAACGCGCGCACATCCAGGCTCGTACGCCAAAGTTTGACCTGCGACCTCGCGCATTGCCGACAAGTTTTCGATCACCTGATATTGCATGCAGCGAACAAATTCGGATACCATTTTCGTCACTTCTGTAATCTTGCCAGTTTTATAGTAAATTTCAGGATAAATCAAACGAATGGAGCATCAGACGTTTTACCAGTTGGAGCATTGATGTCCGTGCATAACATAATTCGTAAGTATGAACCGAGATATGTTATTTAAAGTATGATATTTTATGGTTTTGTACAAGTGTGTTTGCCGTTAAAGCCTATAAAGTGTTTCCATCACGGTATGCACAGCTCAGAATGCCAGGCGCCGTCCTACGGACGGCGCCTGGTTAGGTTACATGAATGGATGAATGAATGATTACATGAATGAAAGAACAAACGCATGAATAAATGAATGAACAAATCAATTAATGCGAGTTAACTTAATGAACATGATTCATTGATAGTGAATGAATGTGAACAGCCAACAGGGTCAGTCAGGGAATTATAATTATTTAAATATTTGTTTTTGGGGGGCTAATCAATATCAAGTTTGCATTCTGAAAATAACATGCTAACATTTGTTTTGCATTGAACTCGTATGTAGATTTACAGGGCTCTTTTATTTATGATTTTCGGGGGCTCTATTTGACATTTCACTTTCATTCAGGGGTGAATTCTAATTCCAATTGAGGCTAAGCCCCTACACGGGCATGGCCCTGTGTCCTTTTTACCTCCGCCAAGGTG
>JBAMJV010004130.1:0-31251 GCA_037951105.1 Echinarachnius parma | reverse complement strand
TTGTTTATCAGTCCGATGAAAGGATGTGCCATGCATGTTGGTACAATCTGAAAATGGCCATCCAACCGTTGGTTAAAATTTACACTGTTTATACTAGTAATTTCTATAAACATGTATTTTTAAAAGCGGAAATAAAAAATCAATCAATCAGTCTATCAATCAATTTATTTGTATATATTTTACAAGGTGCTCCCCATTTGCCCTGCCCCCCTTTGGTCAAGTTTCTCCCCGAATTGTTGTTTAGGTCGTGCAAATATACAACCAATACAATAAAATATTGCAGAGTATTGACATTTCGCGCGTATTTACAATTCGTGCCATGTGCGATACGTGAACATTAGCACACGGCATACAAAGGAAAAACTACCAACAGCCTATACAAATACATAATCACAGTGATCAAACCATTTCCTAACCGACTCGAGAAAATTGGGATGAAAATTTGCTAATAAACCAATGAAAATCAAAAGAAAAAATGTTATTCTTCAAAAATATACCCTTGGTATGCAATGAGTAAGGTACCCGTTTCAAAGACAACATTTTATAGCATATAATTATGCATTTATCTTACAAAATACAAAAATGGCGTATATCGGTTTGTTACAATTATGAACTCTTCATTCACAAAGTAAAAGTACATTTTTACACTACAGTGGCGTAGCGACGTAGTCAGACTGATTTGGCCAGGGGGAGGCCAAACCTTAAGTATTTCTGTATTTAAAAAAGCGAAAGACAGACAGAAAGGACCCGTATGTGTGTGTGATTGTTTTTCGAAAATGATTTGGGGCACAAGCACCCCCCTCCCCCACTCCCCCCGTCCCCCCTCCCCCTCCCCCTAGCTATATACGCCACCTGGGACACTACTTAATATATACTACTTAAAATATATCCAGAATGTGAATGCAATGTTTGGCTAGAATAATTATTCAATAGAGAGATCATCAAAAATACATTAAAAACAAAAAAATCATTTCTTTTCTATAATAAGTGAATAACTGTTTTGCCATAACATGTATTCCAATCGGACATATATAAGGATATTTCAAATTGATCAATATACAAATTATTATGTTACAAAAAATGGGCGCTTTTTCAAATATAACACTTAGCCTTTCATTATCTCACAAAAATAATCTTTGTTTGAAGCGCCCTCTTAAACCAAAAATTCTACTTTCTATTTAAAACACACACGGAACACGTGTTCTTTTCGTTACCTGTTAGTCCTGTTTACCGATTTATAAGCAGCTTTCATTGTTAAATTAATGTATTGCTTTTAATCTAATGAGCGTAAAAATGCCCATCCAATAATTGAAAGCTATATCTAATGCAAAGTGTTTGGTTGCTTTGCTAAAAATAATTAAAAGTATTTCTGTATTTAAAAAAGCAAAAAGACAGACAAAAAAAGACCCGTATGTGTGTGTGATTGTTTTTCGCAAATTATTTGGGGCACTAGCACCTCCCCCCCCCCCGCTCCCCCCCCCCCCCCCCCCCCCATCCCCCTCCCCTAGCTATACGCCACTGGGGACACTACTTATCGACTCACCGATCTCGCAGCGGGTACCCGTGTAGCCGGGCAGACAGTCACAGTCGTACCTGTTCACACCGTCCTGGCTCACGTCCCACCGCTTAAGCATGGACCACACTGACACTCGTTGATATCTGGGAAGATTCAAGACAAATTAAGAAATAACGTCAAGATAATGAATGCAACGTGTTTATTGTAACCATTGAGAAAGGAGAGGTAAACACCATTGTAATATATAACCAATTTCCCCCAACATGAACTTGTCCCTTGATTTAAAAAAAGCAGTCCTTAAGAGCCCCCTTCCCAGACACTTACTATTGTATCAAGAATGTGAATGCAATGTTTGGCTAGAATAATTATTCAATAGAGAGATCATAAAAAAATACATTAAAACAAAAAATCATTTCTTTTCAATAATAAGTGAATAAATGTTTTGCCATAACATGTATTCCAATCGGACATGTATATGGATATTTCAAATTGATCAAATACAAATTATTATGTTAAAAAATTGGGCACCTTTTTCAAATATAACACTTAGCCTTTCATTCTCCTCAACAAAATAATCTTTGTTTGAAGCGCCCTCTTAACCAAAATTCCTACTTTCTATTTAAACACACACGGAACACGTGTTCTTTTCGTTACCTGTAGTCTGTTACGATTTATAAGCAGCTTTCATTGTTAAATTAATGTATTGCTTTTAATCTAATGAGCGTAAAAATGCCATCAATAATTGAAAGCTATATCTAAAGCAATGTTTGGTGGCTTTGCTAAAAATAATTAAAAGTATTTCTGTATTTAAAAAAGCAAAAGGACAGACAAAAAAGACCCGTATGTTTGTGTGATTATTTTTTCGCAAATTAGTTTGGGGCACTAGCACCCCCCTCCCCCTCCCCCCTCCCCTATATATATACGCCACTGGGACACTACTTATCGACCTCACCGATCTCGCAGCGGGTACCCGTGTAGCCGGGCAGTACAGTCACAGTCGTACCTGTTCACACCATCTTGGCACGTCCCTCCGTTTAAGCATTCACCGCACTGACACTCGTTGATATCTGGAAGATTCCAAGACAAATTAAGAAATAAGTCAAGATAATGAATTGCAACGTGTTTATTGTAACATTGAGAAAGGAGAAGTAAGGTACACCATTGTAATTATAACCAATTTCCCCCAACATGAACTTGTCCCTTGATTTAAAAAAGCAGTCCTTAAGAAGCCCCTTCCAGACACTACTATTGTATCCAGAATGTGAATGCAATGTTTGGCTAGAATAATTATTCAATAGAGAGATCATAAAAAATACATTAAAAACAAAAAATCATTTCTTTTCTATAATAAGTGATTAAATGTTTTGCCATAACATGTATTCCAATCGGACATGTATATGGATATTTCAAATTGATCAAATACAAATTATTACGTTACAAAAATGGGCGCTTTTTCAAATATAACACTTAGCCTTTCATTATATCACAAAATAATCTTTGTTTGAAGCGCCCTCTTAACCAAAATTCTACTTTTTATTTAAACACACACGGAACACGTGTTCTTTTCGTTACCTGTTAGTCTGTTTACGATTTATAAGCAACTTTCATTGTTAAATTAATGTATTGCTTTTAATCTAATGAGCGTAAAAATGCCATCAATAATTGAAAGCTATATCTAATGCAATGTTTGGTGGCTTTGCTAAAAATAATTAAAAGTATTTCTGTATTTTAAAAAGCAAAAGACAGACAAAAAAGACCCGTATGTTTGTGTGATTGTTTTTCGCAAATTATTTGGGGCACTAGCACCCCCTCCCCCTCCCCCCTCCCCTATATATATACGCCACTGAGACACTACTTATCGACTCACCGATCTCGCAGCGGGTACCCGTGTAGCCGGGCAGACAGTCACAGTCGTACCTGTTCACACCATCTTGGCACGTCCCTCCGTTTAAGCATTCACCGCACTGACACTCGTTGATATCTGGAAGATTCAAGACAAATTAAGAAATAAGTCAAAATAAGGAATGCATCGTGTTTATTGTAACATTGAGAAAGGAGAGTAAACACCATTGTAATTATAACCAATTTCCCCAACATGAACTTGTCCCTTGATTTAAAAAAGCAGTCCTTAAGAGCCCCTTCCAGACACTACTATTGTATCCAGAATGTGAATGCAATGTTTGGCTAGAATAATTATTCAATAGAGAGATCATGAAAAATACATTAAAAACAAAAAATCATTTCTTTTCTATAATAAGTGAATAAATGTTTTGCCATAACATGTATTCCAATCGGACATGTATATGGATATTTCAAATTGATCAAATACAAATTATTACGTTACAAAAATGGGCGCTTTTTCAAATATAACACTTAGCCTTTCATTATATCACAAAATAATCTTTGTTTGAAGCGCCCTCTTAACCAAAATTCTACTTTCTATTTAAACACACACGGAACACGTGTTCTTTTCGTTACCTGTTAGTCTGTTACGATTTATAAGCAGCTTTCATTGTTAAATTAATGTATTGCTTTTAATCTAATGAGCGTAAAAATGCCATCAATAATTGAAAGCTATATCTAATGCAATGTTTGGTGGCTTTGCTAAAAATAATTAAAAGTATTTCTGTATTTAAAAAAGCAAAAGACAGACAAAAAAGACCCGTATGTTTGTGTGATTGTTTTTCGCAAATTATTTGGGGCACTAGCACCCCCTCCCCCTCCCCCTCCCCTATATATATACGCCACTGGGACACTACTTATCGACTCACCGATCTCGCAGCGGGTACCCGTGTAGCCGGGCAGACAGTCACAGTCGTACCTGTTCACACCATCTTGGCACGTCCCTCCGTTTAAGCATTCACCGCACTGACACTCGTTGATATCTGGAAGATTCAAGACAAATTAAGAAATAAGTCAAGATAATGAATGCAACGTGTGTATTGTAACATTGAGAAAGGAGAGTGAACACCATTGTAATTATAACCAATTTCCCCAACATGAACTTGTCCCTTGATTTAAAAAAGCAGTCCTTAAGAGCCCCTTCCAGACACTACTATTGTATCCAGAATGTGAATGCAATGTTTGGCTAGAATAATTATTCAATAGAGAGATCATAAAAAATACATTAAAAACAAAAAAAATCCTTTCTTTTCTATAATAAGTGAATAAATGTTTTGCCATAACATGTATTCCAATCGGACATGTATATGGATATTTCAAATTGATCAAATACAAATTATTACGTTACAAAAATGGGCGCTTTTTCAAATATAACACTTAGCCTTTCATTATCTCACCAAATAATCTTTGTTTGAAGCGCCCTCTTAACCAAAATTCTACTTTCTCTTTAAACACACACGGAACACGTGTTCTTTTCGTTACCTGTTAGTCTGTTACGATTTATAAGCAGCTTTCATTGTTAAATTAATGTATTGCTTTTAATCTAATGAGCGTAAAAATGCCATCAATAATTGAAAGCTATATCTAATGCAATGTTTGGTGGCTTTGCTAAAAATAATTAAAAGTATTTCTGTATTTTAAAAAGCAAAAGACAGACAAAAAAGACCCGTATGTTTGTGTGATTGTTTTTCGCAAATTATTTGGGGCACTAGCACCCCCTCCCCCTCCCCCTCCCCTATATATATACGCCACTGAGACACTACTTATCGACTCACCGATCTCGCAGCGGGTACCCGTGTAGCCGGGCAGACAGTCACAGTCGTACCTGTTCACACCATCTTGGCACGTCCCTCCGTTTAAGCATTCACCGCACTGACACTCGTTGATATCTGGAAGATTCAAGACAAATTAAGAAATAAGTCAAAATAATGAATGCATCGTGTTTATTGTAACATTGAGAAAGGAGAGTAAACACCATTGTAATTATAACCAATTTCCCCAACATGAACTTGTCCCTTGATTTAAAAAAGCAGTCCTTAAGAGCCCCTTCCAGACACTACTATTGTATCCAGAATGTGAATGCAATGTTTGGCTAGAATAATTATTCAATAGAGAGATCATAAAAAATACATTAAAAACAAAAAATCATTTCTTTTCTATAATAAGTGACTAAATGTTTTGCCATAACATGTATTCCAATCGGACATGTATATGGATATTTCAAATTGATCAAATACAAATTATTACGTTACAAAAATGGGCGCTTTTTCAAATATAACACTTAGCCTTTCATTATATCACAAAATAATCTTTGTTTGAAGCGCCCTCTTAACCAAAATTCTACTTTCTATTTAAACACACACGGAACACGTGTTCTTTTCGTTACCTGTTAGTCTGTTACGATTTATAAGCAGCTCTCATTGTTAAATTAATGTATTGCTTTTAATCTAATGAGCGTACAAATGCCATCAATAATTGAAAGCTATATCTAATGCAATGTTTGGTGGCTTTGCTAAAAATAATTAAAAGTATTTCTGTATTTAAAAAAGCAAAAGACAGACAAAAAAGACCCGTATGTTTGTGTGATTATTTTTCGCAAATTATTTGGGGCACTAGCACCCCCTCCCCCTCCCCCCTCCCCTATATATATACGCCACTGGGACACTACTTATCGACTCACCGATCTCGCAGCGGGTACCCGTGTAGCCGGGCAGACAGTCACAGTCGTACCTGTTCACACCATCTTGGCACGTCCCTCCGTTTAAGCATTCACCGCACTGACACTCGTTGATATCTGGAAGATTCAAGACAAATTAAGAAATAAGTCAAGATAATGAATGCAACGTGTTTATTGTAACATTGAGAAAGGAGAGTGAACACCATTGTAATTATAACCAATTTCCCCAACATGAACTTGTCCCTTGATTTAAAAAAGCAGTCCTTAAGAGCCCCTTCCAGACACTACTATTGTATCCAGAATGTGAATGCAATGTTTGGCTAGAATAATTATTCAATAGAGAGATCATCAAAAATACATTAAAAACAAAAAATCATTTCTTTTCTATAATAAGTGAATAAATGTTTTGCCATAACATGTATTCCAATCGGACATATATAAGGATATTTCAGATTGATCAAATACAAATTATTATGTTACAAAAATGGGCGCTTTTTCAAATATAACACTTAGCCTTTCATTATCTCACAAAATAATCTTTGTTTGAAGCGCCCTCTTAACCAAAATTCTACTTTCTATTTAAACACACACGGAACACGTGTTCTTTTCGTTACCTGTTAGTCTGTTACGATTTATAAGCAGCTTTCATTGTTAAATTAATGTATTGCTTTTAATCTAATGAGCGTAAAAATGCCATCAATAATTGAAAGCTATATCTAATGCAATGTTTGGTTGCTTTGCTAAAAATAATTAAAAGTATTTCTGTATTTAAAAAAGCAAAAGACAGACAAAAAAGACCCGTATGTGTGTGTGATTGTTTTTCGCAAATTATTTGGGGCACTAGCACCCCGCTCCCCCCCCCCCCCCCCCTCCCCTCCCCTAGCTATATACGCCACTGGGACACTACTTATCGACTCACCGATCTCGCAGCGGGTACCCGTGTAGCCGGGCAGACAGTCACAGTCGTACCTGTTCACACCGTCCTGGCACGTCCCACCGCTTAAGCATGGACCACACTGATACTCGTTGATATCTGGAAGATTCAAAACAAATTAAGAAATAAGTCAAGATAATGAATGCAACGTGTTTATTGTAACATTGAGAAAGGAGAGTAAACACCATTGTAATTATAACCAATTTCCCCAACATGAACTTGTCCCTTGATTTAAAAAAGCAGTCCTTAAGAGCCCCTTCCAGACACTACTATTGTATCAAGAATGTGAATGCAATGTTTGGCTAGAATAATTATTCAATAGAGAGATCATAAAAAATACATTAAAAACAAAAAATCATTTCTTTTCTATAATAAGTGAATAAATGTTTTGCCATAACATGTATTCCAATCGGACATGTATATGGATATTTCAAATTGATCAAATACAAATTATTATGTTAAAAAATTGGGCACTTTTTCAAATATAACACTTAGCCTTTCATTCTCTCACAAAATAATCTTTGTTTGAAGCGCCCTCTTAACCAAAATTCTACTTTCTATTTAAACACACACGGAACACGTGTTCTTTTCGTTACCTGTTAGTCTGTTACGATTTATAAGCAGCTTTCATTGTTAAATTAATGTATTGCTTTTAATCTAATGAGCGTAAAAATGCCATCAATAATTGAAAGCTATATCTAATGCAATGTTTGGTGGCTTTGCTAAAAATAATTAAAAGTATTTCTGTATTTAAAAAAGCAAAAGACAGACAAAAAAGACCCGTATGTTTGTGTGATTATTTTTCGCAAATTATTTGGGGCACTAGCACCCCCTCCCCCTCCCCCCTCCCCTATATATATACGCCACTGGGACACTACTTATCGACTCACCGATCTCGCAGCGGGTACCCGTGTAGCCGGGCAGACAGTCACAGTCGTACCTGTTCACACCATCTTGGCACGTCCCTCCGTTTAAGCATTCACCGCACTGACACTCGTTGATATCTGGAAGATTCAAGACAAATTAAGAAATAAGTCAAGATAATGAATGCAACGTGTTTATTGTAACATTGAGAAAGGAGAGTAAACACCATTGTAATTATAACCAATTTCCCCAACATGAACTTGTCCCTTGATTTAAAAAAGCAGTCCTTAAGAGCCCCTTCCAGACACTACTATTGTATCCAGAATGTGAATGCAATGTTTGGCTAGAATAATTATTCAATAGAGAGATCATAAAAAATACATTAAAAACAAAAAATCATTTCTTTTCTATAATAAGTGATTAAATGTTTTGCCATAACATGTATTCCAATCGGACATGTATATGGATATTTCAAATTGATCAAATACAAATTATTACGTTACAAAAATGGGCGCTTTTTCAAATATAACACTTAGCCTTTCATTATATCACAAAATAATCTTTGTTTGAAGCGCCCTCTTAACCAAAATTCTACTTTTTATTTAAACACACACGGAACACGTGTTCTTTTCGTTACCTGTTAGTCTGTTACGATTTATAAGCAGCTTTCATTGTTAAATTAATGTATTGCTTTTAATCTAATGAGCGTAAAAATGCCATCAATAATTGAAAGCTATATCTAATGCAATGTTTGGTGGCTTTGCTAAAAATAATTAAAAGTATTTCTGTATTTTAAAAAGCAAAAGACAGACAAAAAAGACCCGTATGTTTGTGTGATTGTTTTTCGCAAATTATTTGGGGCACTAGCACCCCCTCCCCCTCCCCCCTCCCCTATATATATACGCCACTGAGACACTACTTATCGACTCACCGATCTCGCAGCGGGTACCCGTGTAGCCGGGCAGACAGTCACAGTCGTACCTGTTCACACCATCTTGGCACGTCCCTCCGTTTAAGCATTCACCGCACTGACACTCGTTGATATCTGGAAGATTCAAGACAAATTAAGAAATAAGTCAAAATAATGAATGCATCGTGTTTATTGTAACATTGAGAAAGGAGAGTAAACACCATTGTAATTATAACCAATTTCCCCAACATGAACTTGTCCCTTGATTTAAAAAAGCAGTCCTTAAGAGCCCCTTCCAGACACTACTATTGTATCCAGAATGTGAATGCAATGTTTGGCTAGAATAATTATTCAATAGAGAGATCATAAAAAATACATTAAAAACAAAAAATCATTTATTTTCTATAATAAGTGAATAAATGTTTTGCCATAACATGTATTCCAATCGGACATGTATATGGATATTTCAAATTGATCAAATACAAATTATTACGTTACAAAAATGGGCGCTTTTTCAAATATAACACTTAGCCTTTCATTATATCACAAAATAATCTTTGTTTGAAGCGCCCTCTTAACCAAAATTCTACTTTCTATTTAAACACACACGGAACACGTGTTCTTTTCGTTACCTGTTAGTCTGTTACGATTTATAAGCAGCTTTCATTGTTAAATTAATGTATTGCTTTTAATCTAATGAGCGTAAAAATGCCATCAATAATTGAAAGCTATATCTAATGCAATGTTTGGTGGCTTTGCTAAAAATAATTAAAAGTATTTCTGTATTTAAAAAAGCAAAAGACAGACAAAAAAGACCCGTATGTTTGTGTGATTGTTTTTCGCAAATTATTTGGGGCACTAGCACCCCCTCCCCCTCCCCCTCCCCTATATATATACGCCACTGGGACACTACTTATCGACTCACCGATCTCGCAGCGGGTACCCGTGTAGCCGGGCAAACAGTCACAGTCGTACCTGTTCACACCATCTTGGCACGTCCCTCCGTTTAAGCATTCACCGCACTGACACTCGTTGATATCTGGAAGATTCAAGACAAATTAAGAAATAAGTCAAGATAATGAATGCAACGTGTGTATTGTAACATTGAGAAAGGAGAGTGAACACCATTGTAATTATAACCAATTTCCCCAACATGAACTTGTCCCTTGATTTAAAAAAGCTGTCCTTAAGAGCGCCTTCCAGACACTACTATTGTATCCAGAATGTGAATGCAATGTTTGGCTAGAATAATTATTCAATAGAGAGATCATAAAAAATACATTAAAAACAAAAAAATCCTTTCTTTTCTATAATAAGTGAATAAATGTTTTGCCATAACATGTATTCCAATCGGACATGTATATGGATATTTCAAATTGATCAAATACAAATTATTACGTTACAAAAATGGGCGCTTTTTCAAATATAACACTTAGCCTTTCATTATCTCACCAAATAATCTTTGTTTGAAGCGCCCTCTTAACCAAAATTCTACTTTCTCTTTAAACACACACGGAACACATGTTCTTTTCTAACCTGTTAGTCTGTTACGATTTATAAGCAGCTTTCATTGTCAAATTAATGTATTGCTTTTAATCTAATGAGCGTACAAATGCCATCAATAATTGAAAGCTATATCTAATGCAATGTTTGGTGGCTTTGCTAAAAATAATTAAAAGTATTTCTGTATTTAAAAAAGCAAAAGGCAGACAAAAAAGACCCGTATGTTTGTGTGATTGTTTTTCGCAAATTATTTGGGGCACTAGCACCCCTTCCCCTAGCTATATACGCCACTGGGACATACTTATCGACTCACCGATCTCGCAGCGGTTACCCGTGTAGCCGGGCAGACAGTCACAGTCGTACCTGTTCACACCGTCTTGGCACGTCCCTCCGTTTAAGCATGGACCGCACTGACACTCGTTGATATCTGGAAGATTCAAGACAAATTAAGAAATAAGTCAAGATAATGAATGCAACGTGTGTATTGTAACATTGAGAAAGGAGAGTGAACACCATTGTAATTATAACCAATTTCCCCAACATGAACTTGTCCCTTGATTTAAAAAAGCAGTCCTTAAGAGCCCCTTCCAGACACTACTATTGTATCCAGAATGTGAATGCAATGTTTGGCTAGAATAATTATTCAATAGAGAGATCATAAAAAATACATTAAAAACAAAAAAAAATCCTTTCTTTTCTATAATAAGTGAATAAATGTTTTGCCATAACATGTATTCCAATCTGACATATATATGGATATTTCAAATTGATCAAATACAAATTATTACGTTACAAAAATGGGCGCTTTTTCAAATATAACACTTAGCCTTTCATTCTCTTGCAAAATAATCTTTGTTTGAAGCGCCCTCTTAACCAAAATTCTACTTTCTCTTGAAACACACACGAAACACATGTTCTTTTCTTAACCTGTTAGTCTGTTACGATTTATAAGCAGCTTTCATTGTCAAATTAATGTATTGCTTTTAATCTAATGAGCGTGAAAATGCCATTAATAATTGAAAGCTATATCTAATGCAATGTTTGGTTGCTTTGCTAAAAATAATTAAAACAGCGCTGAATTTTGATTTTTTGTTGTTGTTGCAACCATTCATCATTTTATGCACATGTCAACAAAGTTGATAGATCCCTTGTAGGGTCAATTAGATCCAGTTACACACAGTGTCTTTTCTTCTGCATAGTTCAATAGAGTATGTGGTACACGAATTACTTACTTATTTCACAGTTTGTCCCTCCAAAGCCGTCGGGACAGGTACAGCTGTATCCGTTCAGGAGATCTTGACAAGTTCCTTCATTGAGGCAGGGATCGGAGCCACATTCATCGATGTCTGAAATGATGGTATGAGCAAAACCGTTCGTTAAGCATTGCATTTCATTATGTTATCTTCGATCAAATGCTGAGGGATATACACATTGGCCAACTTTGAACGGCTAAACTCATAATGTCAATTGTGTAAGTTAACAATGCATAGAAATAAGGAGTTTAATTGCGTACAATTGATCAACATTTTGATATATTAAGAATGAGAGCTTGATAATCCTGCTTACCAGCGCATGTAATTGATCTAAAGAAGCTTTAATAGTATCAGAAACTTAATGTCGTACAATTGATTAATGTTTTAATATTAAGAGTAGGGTCAATTAGATCCAGTTACACACAGTGCCTTATCTTCTGAATAGTTCAATAGAGTATGTGGTACATAAATTACTTACTCATTTGACAGTTTGTCCCTTCAAAGCCGTCGGGACAGGTACAGCTGTATCCGTTCAGGAGATCTTGACAAGTTCCTTTATTGAGGCATGTAATTGATCTAAAGAAGCTTTAATAGTATAATGAACTTAATGTCGTACAATTGATTAATGTTATAATATTAAGAGTGGGTGTTTGATAACGCTGCTTACCAACGCATGTAATTGGAACACATTCCAGGAGATCTCCACTGATGCCAAAGTTCACTGAGGCACCCGGGTTTCTGTCTAGTTGAACGCAGAAGTAGCCAAACTGCGAGCAGTCCGGACTGCCACTGGTCAGCTCGAGCGGGAAAGTCAGAGAACTGATGACGCTGGTCGCTCCTGAGATGAAGGCAGTGCTTCCTTGTTGAGGGGATAGACTCATCGTAGAGCTCTGCAGAGGGTTGCTTCCACTTGGACTGGCTGAGAGCCATCCGGTGAACGACCACAGATTGGAGCCGGAGATGCTGCCGTAGCTCGGGTTGACAAGGGCAGAGAAGTTGAAGGTGATCGGCGACTGCTGTCCGACCTGGACAGCAGGGGTGCTGAAAGAAACTGACGACTGGCTGACATCAACATGATCAATGCCTTAAAGGAAATGAATATTAAAACAATCTGCATCAACACGGTTGAAAATCTTTCGAAATATCCCAGTATATACCCTGGAGTTGTTTGTGAGGTGAAGACAACAGGGTAAGGGCTTCAAGAGCTCTGAAAGTAAAAACTTAATTTATAACATAGTCGTGTAGTTTGTCAGACGACATGTACACAACAAAGCACAAGAGAAATTTCAATATATTATGTCTAAAAGTGTTTACATTTAATAGAACGGTTTGTGAGTAAGATTTCGAGACTTATTGCCCCATTAAAAAAATTAATTCATACCCTGTGGGCGGCCGAAGGTCTAGAGTCAAAATTAACGTGACTTCAAACAAACAACGGACAGTCATTAAAGATGAATTCCAGTTTTGGGAAAGAAGCCGAATACATCTATATTGATCATTATTGTTGAATAAGTATTGAAATAGGGCTTGTGTGATAAAATCGGAACCTAAGCATCGTTAAAATTTACAGAAATATCGGAAGAAATCCAATATCCGCCTGTGAAATTTATAAATCCACCGCCAGTTCGGACCTGTCCACGCCGCTAGCGCTAGGGGAGATATCGACAAGCTAGGGACAAGCCCGTATAGCGCGACACCTCGTGTACACCTCGTGGTCGTAATACACGTAGCGAATGAGCGATTCCGAGTTGACGATCTCTATCTGCAGCAGATCAAGTTATAAATTTGCAAATATATCAATTAGTAGGCGGTTTCTTGGCCAAATTTGGATAATCCTATATTAGTACAATTATATTCTTTCACATTATTGGTAATAAGAGCTTCCATTTCATTTTTTTGAGAGGGGGGCGTTTCCAAAACTGGCCTTTACTTTAACAGACAAAGGACGAAGCGAAACAAACGAAGACTTAACCCCGTTGCAGACAGAGCCGACTCGACCCGATCCGACTGGTTTTCAGTCAGGCTAGAGGCAGTTTCGCTAAGTCAGAGCCGAACCAATGTGTTGAATCGGCCTCGAATGATCTCCGACTGGCACTTGACTGGTAAAACCGGAGTCCTGAGGCAGCGCATACTGAGTTAATCAGGCTGTAAACACAGTCGGATCGAGTCGGGTATGCTCTGTCTGCGCCGGGCCTTAGAATGGTGAAAGGTCCATGCCAAACGAACAAAGGACGTTTAGAAACAAACGAAGGACGATTAGAACCAAACAAAGGACAATACGAATCAATCAAAGGTAGTAGCCATAGTTGTAGTAGTAGTAGTAGTAGTAGTAGTAGTAGTAGTAGTAGTAGTAGTAGTAGTAGTAGTAGTAGTAGTAGTAGTAGAAGAAGTAGTAGTAGTAGAAGAAGTAGTAGTAGTAGTAGTAGTAGTAGTAGTAGTAGTAGTAGTAGTAGTAGTAGTAGTAGTAGTAGTAGTAGTAGTAGTAGTAGAAGTAGTAATAGTAGTAGTAGTATATAGTAGTAGTAGTAGTAGTAGTAGTAGTAGTAGTAGTAGTAGTAGTAGTAGTAGTAGTAGTAGTAGTAGTAGTAGTATTAGTAGTAGTAGTAGTAGTAGTAGTAGTACAAATTGTAGTTGTAGTAGTAGTATAGGTTTTCCCGCTCAATTGCGCGATTGTGTCATTCAAATTGATAATAGGAGCAAACGAATTCGCGCGATTTGCGATCGCCGTGTCAAAGCAGCATTCGAATTCGTAAATAGTCGTTCAAAATCACGTCGGAGCAAGTGAATTTGCACAAAGAGCAAACCTTTTCATCAATGGTCATTCAAATTGGCACGTAGTTTACGCTGGCGCCTCTTCGGTCATTCGAATTCGTGAAAGGGCATGACGCGTTTATTTGTATGCACCAAGTTGACATTTGGCTGCACATTCGTGAATTCAAGTACCCATAAATTAACTCCTGTGTCTATTCACAAAAGCTTATATGCGCATGCATGAATTCGCTTGCACTTATTCTGAATTTGAAAGACCGATACCAACGATTACGCGGCAATGCGTGAATTTGAATGACCCTTAATTAATTCGATTTAAAAAAAGTGTCAAATTGAGCGGGAAAACCTGTAGTACCTTGGCAAGATAACTCATGTCGCCATGACGACATATTCTTTTTGGGAAGTCGACTTGGCAAGATAATACATGTCGCCATGACGAAATGTATTTTTTTAGGAGTCAACTTGGCATGATGATTTTGTTCGCCGTGAAGACATATACGTGTTGGGAAGTCAACTTGGTGAGATTATTTATGTGCACCATGACGACATGAACTTTCCGTGAAGTCAACTTCACAAGATAATTTATTTTGCCATGTCGACTAAAAGTACATAAGTCGACATGGTAAGTTAAATATCTTTACATGTCGACAGGATATGAATATTAAGTCGACTTGACAAGAGGAAATATCTCGTCGTGTCGTCAAGTAGAATGGCACGTTTTAGAATGAACTACCTTTCATATCAATACATACCAGTTTCACAGTGTGTTCCTGTATACAACTGTGCACAGGTACACGTGTATCCAGAGAGCGTTTCCGCACATGTAGCGTTGTTCTTGCAGGGATTACTCAGACAATCTGCATTCGTTTAAAAATGACGAGAACACACAAGACTTTTATAAAAACTGTAAAATTTGGCAGGCCCGTAGCCAGGAGGGGGGGGGGGGGGGGGGGGGGGTTGCGTATACGCACCCCCACATAAAAAGGCGCACTTTTATCTTGGGCAACGATCGGTCTTGTAACCCCACCCCCACCCTCCCCGCTTTCACGACTCAACCAGTGTTCTCGGTCTCGGCCATGATCGGTCCCAGTCCCATTTTTGTAAATTACGCGCCCCACCCAGTTATTTATTTATATACTACTTAATTCTATGACCCCACCCCTCCCCCCCCCTTTTTCGGAAAGTACAGTGTACGGTGTGTTTCCTAGTGTGAACCCCAGTGTTAAATGGCCACTAGAAGGGCAGTATAATATTTCTGTATATCATCTTTTTAAAGGGACTTTGTAACATTGTCCAAATCCTCAAAATCCAACTGGAATTCTAGCGGTTCCCTCATACCTTGTTTTATTCGTATCAACAATAAAAGCATGGGACAGGTGTCGGGATTCAAATTTCCATTTCGTTCAAAAGATATTTACGATTAAAGTGTTCGGATATGAAATAATAAAGCGCTTAAACATATTTAAATAGAAAATAACAAAATAAACAAAACTACATTTTTAGGGTATACATATGCATGTGTTAACAAAAATTAATTATCACAAAAGGCTTGCTTAAACAAACGAGTTTTTAATCTCGATTTAAAAGTATCAACATTATGAGAAGTGCGGATATTGAGGGGAAGATTGTTCCGTTAACATGTAAAGCAGCATAAGAAAAGGTTCTTTCACCATAGTATTTTGAGCTAATTCGTTGTGTGAATTCCAGGAGTGACTGTGTAGATGATCGCAGTGTTCGGGTTGGAGAGTAGTGGTGGATTTAATATATTAAGTAGGTAGGAGCGAGGCGATGATAGGCTTTGAAAGTAATGAGAAGGATTTTGTAGATGATACGAAAGTTCAGAGGGAGCCAGAGTGTAGATTGTGTAAGATTGGTGCAATGTGATGAGAGAGGGAAAGGCAAGAAACAAGGCGAGCAGCAGTATTTTGTACACGTTACAGTTTTGTGAGGTTCTTATCAGGGAGTCCATAAAGTAGGGAGTTACCAGAGTCAAGTCGTGATGTAATTAGTGCATGCACTAGGCGAATAGTGGTGTAATAATCAAGATACTGGAGAATTTTTCTTATTTTTCTAACAGATATGAGGGCAATTTACAATTTTACGGGAACTTTTCAGCCGTGTAAAAAGTAAGTGCAATGAGTATTAAAATAAATATCACTTTGCATTTTCGATCGTTTCTCGGCCAAATAACATCCAATGTTACGTGAAATTTTAACACATTAGTTTCTGGACATATTAGATCACACCAAAATACATTTTATTTACCACGCATCACTTTTTGTACTTGTCAACAAAGTTACTTGATCACTTTAACGTCTTATTTCATGTTAAATGTTTTTTTGTAGATGGACTTTTATACGATGTTATCTTCTGCATAAGCTGAGCATGGTGACTTAGCTGTTAGAGTGTCCGCCTCATGCACGGGAGGTCCCGGGTTCGAACCCAGACCGGGTCATACCAAAGACTTTACAATGTAAGCGGAGGGCCAAAGTCGAAACAGTGGCTTCCTTAATGACTTATGTTGCCAGATCTCCACAACAAGTTTAAACCAATTTTATTTGCAAGTATTTTTAATGAGACAAATTAATTCAGAGGTCTACCTCAACAAATTTGTTGCGAACACCTCCAAATCCAAGATGGTGTCCAAAAAAGTAGCCGTTTTGACTTGCTATATAGATAATTGGCAAAATTTCTCAAACGACACCTGAAATCAGCATCAATTTGCAGTCATATTAAAGACAATAAAATGTCCTATAATCTGATACCTAATACCGTGGGTTTCAGGATATGTAACACAGTAATTTTTAGCCCCAAACTCTAATATTGGGCATTTTTTCCCAACAATATGAAATTATTGATTTACATAATTCGGTATAAATCAATAATAGCATTGGGAGTTGAATTAATACTTTTCAGAAAACTGCCTAGTTCTCTGTGAAAATTCCAAGTGTGTACAGTATATAAACAAAAAGTCAGCATTTGATATCGATAAATACAGCAATTTTGTACGATTTGGAACACTATACAGGGTGCCCCGATACATTTCATTCTTGTTTACGGGCTTTATTTAAGAAATGCTCCTAAAACATTACATATTGTTTATACCAGTTTTTAACAAAACCTTCAGTTTTATTATTTTTATGTCATGAATATGCCGCCATCGGTTTGCAATACACGAAAATAGTGTATCGTTAATTTCACTGCATGTAATAAATCTACTGTGCAAAGTGCACTAACTAGCATATTCGAATGGGAGGCGCGCGTCTTTTACAATTGGACCGACCATATCTGGATAATTATGTTTTTAACATGATTATTATTCGGAAAACCACAGTTACCTAGACTACATGCAAATTCTTTTTTAGGGTTCAAAGAAAACTTTGAATAGGCTATTATGTTTATCGTAGAGTAACTTTTTGTACCACCGTGTACATTTGTAACCATAGTAGCAACAACAATTGAAATGCAATAAATCATATATCTGGCTACTACAAGCCGCATTATGCACAGTAATTTTCGCGTGAACATGGAGGAAAAGAAATCACATGTGAAATAACACCCTTTACCTGCTACTGTTAATTTTTTTCAATACAAATGTGTTGATTTGGTACATTTCTGTCCATAATCGGCTGTTGTTAACATGGTTACACGAGTACAGTGTAGTGCACAAATATTAACATTCGGCTTGCTGAGGCTTTTCGGTGTTGTACATATTAGTTTAGCAATTGAGTTTGTTTTGTTTTAATACTGAGTCAGACAATTTGTATGGACCTTTGTGGTCTCCAGATACATGTAATAAGATATGAAGGGTGCGTACCTTGCGATCAAGATGGTGTTCGAATCTAGATATGCTCTGCACATAATTACAGTATGTCCCGCATATTGTGTACTTCAGTAAGACACTTATTCAAGATAATGAACATGATCTTGACAATATTTTAAACACATCATGGGCACCCAGTCTGATTCGAATTCGCAATATGCATGGCATGTGCATCAGTATGCAGCTGACTGGAATGCTCCATGTGGAGTGGAATTAAGTTAATTTGTATAGCGCTTGATTAATGATAAATGCAGTTAAACAAATATAAGACAGACAGGCATCTACCCGGATTACATAATGATGGTGGAATATTCATCATAATACAGGAAATGGTGGTTTGGTTGATGTGTTCATAACTGGAATCGAAGGTGCCCGAGATTGACGCATTTATCTGGTATACAAATCCTATACTTAAGATTTTTTAGACACCCTGCATGAACAGCATAAGAAATCATGCAAAACTACCCGTTTTGTCGATATCAAATACTGACTTCCAAGAACTATAACTTTTTGTTCAGATAAGGTACACACTTTAAATTTCAGAGAGTATTGTTAATATAATTTGACAGTTTTCTGAAAAGTATTACTTCAACTGCGAATACAATTATTGATTTATGCGTAATTATGTAAATCAATAATTTCATATTTTTTGGAAAAAATGCCTAAAATTTTAGTTTGGGGCTAAAAATGGCCGTGTTACATATCCTGAACCCCATGGTGTTTGGTATCAGATTATAGGAAATTGTATTGTCATTAATATGACTGCAGAATAATGCTGATTTGAGGTGTCGTTTGTGAAATATTGCCAATTATCTATAGCAAGACAAAACGGCTGCTTTTTTGGACGCCATCTTGGACTTGGAGGTGTTCGCAACAATTTGTTGAGGTAGACCTCTGAATTTTTTTGTCTCATTAAAAATACTTGCAATTAAAATCGGTTTAAACTTGTTGTGGAGATCTGGCAACCTGAAGTCACTTTTTTCGAGTTTGACCCTCCTTTGTAATGGTACCTTCTGCCTTCAAGCCAGGCGCTCGGCTTTTATAGAATGGGGACCAGAGGACTGGCCTCTTTCTGTAGAGTTCGCTACATTTAGTTGACGTGTGGCCTAGGGATAATGAATATGCGCCGCCTTATGTGCCAAAATTGGCACGAGAAGGACTTTAACTAACTTTTTACGATGGAGAAGGCACTGTATACGTCTGTACGTTTTGTAGTACATTATATGAACTTTTTAATCCTTTTTTTCTCCCTCCTATCATTGTCATTGTTTTGGCGCCTTTTGCCCTTAACAACGAAAGTAATCTTGGGTTATGAAATGTTATTGATGATATGGTGTTTATGAAATATGACTTGTAAAACAAACACTCAACTCAACTCCTCCCCCCCAAAAAAAAAAATATATATATATATATATATATATAATTCCTCTTTCTCAATCATTTATGATTATTCTTTGCATTATATATATATATATATATATATATATAATAATGATAATAATAATAATAATAATAATAATAATAATAATAATAATAATAATAATAATAATAATAATAATAAATAAATAAAAAAAATTATTAATAAAAAAAAAAAAAAAATAGCAAAGGCGAAACAATAATACTGATACAAATATGACTAATTGCATGGATTGAGGGATGTCTGGCAATGAACTTATCCTAACAGCATTATTCCCTTACCTGGTAGAGAGCAGACCATCGGAGTAAGAGTGGCCGATATCCTCCTGGTCGCCTCGACGAGTGCTTTGGGAACCTTCGTTTTGGGAACCAGTTGAACACGTTGCCCATTCGACAAAATCAGGCTCGAACAATATGATTGTATGTTACGTTCACAACTGTCTTGAGTTCCTTGAACGAGCAGCCCTACCACACGGAATGATAACAAACAACAAAGTGATATTATGACATCCATTTAACATTGAATGTTCACACATTTAACTCAGAGCACATAGTTATTGGATCACATGAAGAATGTTGTATGAACCCTTTGTTAGTTTTGCATGATATGATATAGGTCCAAAAGGCACTTAATTCACTTTCCATACAAATTTAGTTCACAATATCGATATGGATAGTTCGTTTTGGTATAGAAGGCACTTCAAGAAGTAATTGTTGTGAGGTAATGAAATACTGAGTGCACAATTTGAAGAGCACATCATTTTAATGACATAATCAACTTTATTTGATCAAAAATGGTTCTTGAAAGAGCTGAAATATCAATACATATTGAAATGATTTGTATCCAGTGGCGTACCTAGGATTTTATTTCAAGGGGGGGGGGGGGGGTTATTTCGCCAGAAACATTTCTGTCAGCAGGGGGGGGGGGGGGGGGTAGTCGTAGAACATTTTCGAAGCCGAGACCGAGAATTTTCGTCATTTTCGAGACCGAGACCAGGTCCGGTCAAAAATTATCGAGGGGGGGGGGGGGGGGGGGGTAGTCGTAGAATACTTTCTAAGCCGAGACCGGGCATTTTCGACATTTTCGAGGCCAAGACCAAGGTTCTTTTCGACATTTTCGTGGCCGAGACCAAGGTTCTTCGCACTTGTCCAGATCGAGACCATCGATAATGACAGTCGAGACCGCTAAAATGTAGCCTCGAGACCAGTACAAATTTGAAAAGGGGGGGGGGGGGGTTCAAACCCCCTAAATCAGTCATTTTTGGGTCTAAGGGGGGGGGGGGGGGGTTGAATCCCCCCCCCCCCGGGGTACGCCTATGTTTGTATCCCTTTCGAGCATGGTAGAGTTATACCTATTGGTTTGTAATGTAATGGTGAAGGTATTGGTTACTAACATTCAGTTTGACCCAAACTGTACTCTCTGTACCGATAATCATTAAATGATTTGATTGGAATAAATGTGGGTCCAACATTTATTCAACAATTTAGGACAAAAATCTATATAATGCCGACACTTTTTCAAAAATTTACCAAAGAGGTTTATAACATAGTTGTTAATGATCTCCCTATTGAATCATTATTTTAACAAAACACCAGGTTCACAACTTTTTTGTATAAAGCGCCCTCTTGTGTTTTAACAGCTGCTTTTGGAATGATAAAGGGATAGTTGAGTATTGATAAAGAGAGTACAGTCTTGGTCAAACTGAATTTTAGTAACCAAAACCTTCACCACTACATTACAAACTAATAGGTATATTTTCACCATGCTCGAAAGGGATACAAAATAACAAATGACTTAGTAAAGAGCCTGTTATCATTCAAAAAACTAAGTAAAAAGCCTGTTATCATTCAAATAACTAAGTAAAAAGCCTGTCATCATTCAATAGAGCTGTTAAAACTCAAGAGGGCGCTCTCTAAACACTCATCGGTTTCACTCATTGTGCATGTGATGTTGTGTTGAAAGAGTGATTAGATAGAGAGATAATAAACAACTATTTTAAAAACTCTCCTTTTTTTTGTTAACGGCTGGTTCAAAATTATCGAGTAATTGTGGGGCCCCACAATTTTTATAAACGGTTATGTTTAATGATATTTCAGCAAATTCTGAACCGATTTTGATCAAAAAAAGTTTATTCTGTCATTAAAATTGTAAGCTCTGAACAATCTTACACACAGTTTTTCATTATCTTACAGAAAATTATTTTGTGTAGCGCCCTCTATACCAAAACTTAACTATCCTGTTATCTTCTGCTCTTTGAATGTTGTACTACCAGTTACGTTTTGTTAATGATAAAGGTCAAGTTTGTATTACTAACATTATACTTTAGCAAAACTGTGCTATCTATTCGTGCCCTGTAAGTGTTAGTATACGTTTTCTCGTCCATTTTCACATTTGTGTCATGATTCAATTTTGTAAATTATGTGAACTTCAATTTCGTCCCGAGGAACCTGGAATGTGGTAATCCCAACTTCAATCTCGCCTTTGGTCGATCGATTTCACAAAAAAGTCAACTCAATTTACTCATTCGTCAGACATTGTCGTCAATTACAATTCACTCTGTAATTTGTGACAAACGACTTTTTTTGTGAAATTGATCCCAGGAAATTGATCGACCATAGACGAAATAAAAGTGGTCATGGGCACACATGAGGCTTCTCAGGACAAAATTGAAGTAAAAATGTATCAATTGGATGACAAAGTTTGAATATGGACAGGAAAACCTATATTATCATCTACATAATAAACTTTCAACGTATTCGTTAATAAACTTTGAACGTATGCATTATGTCCCCTTATAAATAAACCTACTAGGATTACACAATTATCTCACACAATACTTCACAACATATTCACGAACGAAATTGATAACAGGTCTAGTGGAATATTGTATCATGATATCTCTGACCATTTGCCTATATTTATGATAAATAAAAAAAATACATCTTTTATTCAAAATCGTCCAAATATAAAAATGAAAAGGAAAGAGTCTGACCAAAATTTTGAATCTCTTAAAATGGAGTTGAGCCAGAAAGAATAGCAAAATATTTATAATGAATCCGACGTAATTAAATCTCATGAACAATTTATTGATAAGTTAACTTTTTATTATAATAAATATATACCCTTGTTCGATCTAAATATAATAAAAAGAATAAATATAAACGATCATGGATTACTCACGGTATATCAAAATCGATATCGACTCGAAATTGTTAATATAAGAAATCATTACGACACCTCTCAAATGAGAATCATCAGAAATATACACAATATTTTAATAAATTGACTACTATTATTCGTTTATCCCGTAAATTATATTATTCTAAACAAAATTATAGTAATGGGAATAGTATAGGTTTTCCCGGTCAAATTCGTAAAAACAGCAGCCAAACTGACGATCCGATCATTCAAATTAGAGCTATTGTTCTTCAAGTTCTGTTCGCTATATTCGTTTTCACTTCATGAGCATTAAAATTCGTTAAGAGGCATTTGATTTTGTACTCCGGTTTATTCAAATAAGTGTTCTTATCGTTCAAATTAACACTGCTCAAACAACATTAAAATTCGTTTATAGGCTCCCGAATTCGCACATTTAGCCTTCAAATTAGTTTGGCATATACATATTCTTTTAAAAACTAATTTTTGCATTTGTTCTCAATTTGTATATATCCATAATGAAGTCTCACATACTACTGTGCTAATTCTAAGGCATATATTCCCCATATAAAGCATAATAAGTGCACATTATGCATAGAAATCGCAGTGATTTTCATAAGGAATATAATTTGTATTCATTTCAACAATTTGATTTTTTAAAATGTTTATATATCTAACCTTCATTCAATTTATATATCTATTTCATTAGTATTCATCTTGTTGATATTTCTTTGTTTTGTTTCATTAATTTAATTCAAACATCCCGCCCTCTTTACATGTTCTTTTTTCTCATTTACATGATTAGTGTACACCATGACGAATTACAATGCACACTTTTTACAATTGCTCTCCAATTGACGAATTTTAATGCCCGAATGCCCACGATAACATTTTCCGCTCTAAATTGGATGCTCTTTTTTAATATAGGTTTTCCCGGTCAAATTCGTAAAAACAGCTGCCAAACTGACGATTCGATCATTCAATTTAGCACGAAATTGACTGATGATTGGGATCTTCATTTGATTTACTAAAATGGTCATTCAATTTAACTTTTTAAGCACGCGATCGGAAATTCCGGCCAAAATAAAATTAAAAAGGAGCATCTAATTTAAACCCTCGCTCAAAGAGCATCCAATTTAGAGCGGAAAATGTTGTCGTGGGCATTCGGGCATTCAAATTCGTCAATAGGCAAGCTTTTTTTAAAAGTGTGCATTTTAATTCGTCATTGGCGTATACACTTACTATGTCAATGAGAAAAAGGAACATGTAGAGGGCGGGATGTTTGAATTAAATTAGATTAATACAACAAATTAAAGAAATATCATTAACATGATGAATAATGATGAAATTGATAGATAAAATAAATAAAGATTAGATATATAAGCATTCATTAAAATACAAACTGTTGAAATGAATGAGATTATATTCATTTTGAAAATCACTGTGATTTACATGCACAATGTGTACTTATCATGCTTATGGTGGATATACTGTATGTCTGTGAAACAGCACAGTAGTACCGTATGTGAAACGTCACTATGGATAAATACAAATAAAGAACAAATGCAAAAATGATATAAAAAAGGAATAGTTATATACCAAACAAATTAGAATGCTTAATGTGCGAAATCGGGTGCCTATAAACGAATTTGAATGTTGATTAAGGTACAGATTTATTGCTCTTCATTACCATGGCGCGAAATTGAATGACGATTGTGCAGTGTTAATTTGAACGCTAAAAACAATAATTTGAATGAACAGGAGTACAAATTTATATGCCTATTAACAAATTTGTAAGCTCTTAAAGGGATAGTTGAGTTCTGGTAAGGAGAGTACAGTTTTAGTGAAACTGAATTTTAGTAACCAAAACCTGCATCATTACATTACAAACTAATAGTTATAACTAGAAAGGAACACAAAATTACTAATGACGTAGTAAAGATCATGTTATCATTCAAAAAGAGCCGTTAAAACGTAAGAGGGCGCTCTCTAAACACTCATCGGTTTCAACCATTTTGAATAAAATATTGTGCATGTGATGCTTTGTTGAAATAGTGATTAGATAGAGAAATAACCAACAACTATTTAAATACCTATTTTGTAACTTTTTGAAAAGAGGAAGCATTTTTTTGAATTTTTAACGGCTGGTTCAAAATTCTCTAATAAACCCGGGGCCCCGGGTTTATTACAAATTGTTATATATTTATGGATATTTCAGCCGTTTCTGAACCGATTTTGATCAAACAAAGATGATTTTATTGTTTAAATATTATGCTCTTTCAAATTTTACACTCAGTTTTTCATTACCTCACAAACCAATTAAGTAGTCTAGCGCCCTCTCTACCAAAACTCAACTTTCCCTTTAAAGTGAAAATGAGTATAGAGAACAGGACTTGAAGAAAAATCGCTCTAATTTAAATGATCGAATCGTCAGTTTGGATGCTATGTTGACGAATTTGACCGGGAAACCTATATTTGTTTGGCCGGAATTTCCGATCGCGTGCTTTAACAGATAAATTGAATGATCATTTTAGTTAATCAAATGGTGATCCCAATCGTCAGTCCATTTCGTGCTAATTTGAATGACCGAATCGTCAGTTTGGCTGCTGTTTTTACGAATTTGACCGGGAAAACATATAGTAAGTTATTGTGGCAAACTAAAAACTCAATTCCTGATCCTAAAAAGAATGTTCAAAATATTCATGAGATTGTTGAAAATGGGCAAACTATAAAAGACCCAGGCCAAATTGCAAATGCTTTTAATAATTATTTTATTAATGTTGGTCCAGAATTAGCATCTCAGATACCACATACAAGACACCACTATTCAGAATGTATACAATATAATAATGAACAATCTTTATTTTTTAACCCAACAACTATCAATGAAATTTTGGAAATGACACAGTCATTAAAGTGTAGTAAATCAAGTGGATATGATGAAATTAGTGTACATTTGTTTTAAAAGAATATTCAGTTTATTGCTTCCCCGTTGTGTTATATTTTCAATTTATCTCTTGCAAGTGGAATTTCCCCAAATATATTAAAAATAGCAAAAGTAATTCCTATACACAAAAAAGATGACCCCTCTGAAAAAAAAAAATCGACCAATTTCTTTGTTACCGAGCATATCTAAAATATTAGAACAAATTGTACATAAAAGATTACATTCATTTTTGAATATCAATAACATCTTAATACCTAACCAATATGGATATGGATAGAAAAGATCACTCAACTGATTATGCAATTTTACAATTATGTGATCAAATCGCTAATTCATTGGCTAAGAAAGAACACATTGTAGGAATTTTTATGGACTTGTCAAAAGCGCTTGACACTATTGATGATGGAATACTGCTTTATAAATTAGAAGCTTATGGAATAAGAGGGACCGTAATTTCTTTCTCAGTTTAAAGACTATTTACATAATAGACGACAATTTGTTGATTTTAAATTCAATTCGTCCTTAACTTCAACTATTAAATGTGGGGTGCCACAGGGCTCTATTCAGGGGCGGATCTAGCTTTTTGCTAAGGGGGGGGGGGGGGGGGGGGGGTTGACCCAATGACGATGCGGATACTGTGTGGGTCTGGACACATGATGGCGTTTTTCTATGTACATCACAATTTCACTTGGCAGCCCAAGGGGGGGGGGGGGTTAAACCCCCTAAACCCCCACCCCCACCCCTTCCCCCCCGTAGATCCGCCACTGCTATTTTAGGTCCCTTGCTATTTTTGATTTATACTAATGACATTGTAAACACATCACCACTCTTAACATACATTTTATTTGCAGACGACACTAATATATTTCATTCACATACAAATTGAAATACTCTCATTGAAACTTTGAATTATGACTTAGATAAACTATCTATTTGGTTTAGATGTAATAAACTTTAAATGTAAATAAAACCAACTTTATATATTTTAAGATTGTGCACTCTACACAGGAACTTGTTGCTAATACGTATTGATAGGATTCTTATTGTACAATAAGATTCAATTACATTTCTAGGCGTAATAATAAATTATAATTTGACATGGCATCCTCATATAAATAATATTTGTACTCTACTTTCTAGCGCTATCGGTATATTATATGAATTGAAATATTTTCTTTAAAAAAGGACACTAATAAAGATATATAATTCATTTATTCTCCCTTATATATACACTGTTGGTCATAATGTTGGAATATTTTTTTTTTTAGATCCAACTTTATTCTTTTTCCTGTTTTTTGCGCCGAATGAATCATTTTAGACTAAAAATAGTCATTACATTATGTTTCTAAACGACCAATGTACAATACATGGTAGCATGAATTTGCATTAATTAATTTATTATTTTGTTTTGAGCTTTGAAAGGCAGGACCTTTGATGATTGGCCTCATTCCTTCTCCAAAGCGTATGTCCAACGAGTCATCGTTATGGGTCATTTCTCAAAGTTGGCCGTGATATTTTCAACCAAAATTGGCACAGAGGCTCTCGAGGCCATACCCGGTCCAATGCCATTGGCTACCCGCCGAACGATGCTTGTGCTCCACCAGGAAGGGGTGTCAACAAGCAATGTCCACTATTTCATTGGACCATTGCATGTTAAGGTCTGTAAAGTCCTCAGATGTTATCGAGAGAAGGGTCAATTAAAGCCAAGATTATCTCTAGGACGTCTACGATTGACCACCAGGATAGATTATCGCAAATTGCTTACCCTGTGCCGTAGAAACCGGAAATGCCAAAAAGGAGCCTTCGCCGACTATGAAGAAAACACTATGGAATCAACGCCTTCCGCCAAACTGTACATCAGTAATCCCTCTAACATGGTCACATAGCAAGACAAACTACCAAGTGTCCACCCAATACCATGTAACATAGATTTACCGGACGTCCCTGGACTAGGGAGCCCAGAAGATTTCCGCCTGGACACTAGAGATATGTCATCTTAATGGGTACGAGCCATAACATCCTTGACCGAACAGATGGAAGACAAATGGTTCGCCGATTACGTGGCGAAAAGTTCCAAGTTGTCTGCATTCACTAAACGACTTGAGTTTGTGACGTCCCAACAGTGGGATGGCTCGTACCCATTAAGATGACATATCTCTAGTGTCCAGGCGGAAATCTTCTGGGCTCCCTAGTCCAGGGACGTCCGGTAAATCTCGGTTACATGGTATTGGGTGGACACTTGGTAGTTTGTCTTGCTATGTGACCATGTTAGAGGGATTGCTGATGTACAGTTTGGCGGAAGGCGTTGATTCCATAGTGTTTTCTTCATAGTCGGCGAAGGCTCCTTTTTGGCATTTCCGGTTTCTACGGCACAGGTTAAGCAATTTGCCATAATCTATCCTGGTGGTCAATCGTAGACGTCCTAGAGATAATCTTGGCTTTAATTGACCCTTCTCTCGATGACATCTGAGGACTTTACAGACCTTAACATGCAATGGTCCAATGAAATAGTGGACATTGCTTGTTGACACCCCTTCCTGGTGGAGCACAAGCATCGTTCGGCGGGTAGCCAATGGCATTGGACCGGATATGGCCTCGAGAGCCTCTGTGCCAATTTTGGTTGAAAATCTCACGGCCAACTTTGAGAAATGACCCATAACGATGACTCGTTGGACATACGCTTTGGAGAAGGAAAGGGGCCAATCATCAAAGGTCCTGCCTTTCAAAGCTCAAACAAAAGAATTCATTAATTAATGCAAATTCATGCTACCATGTATTGTACATTGGTAGTTTGGAAACATAATGTAATGATTATTTTTAGTCTAAAATTATTCATTAGGCGCAAAAAAACAGGGAAAATAATAAAGTTGGATCTAAAAAAAAAAATATTCCAACATTATGACCAACAGTGTATCAACATAGCATGGGGAAAAACAGTGTGACGAAAATGAATGCAATATTTCTTCTTCAAAAGAAAGCATTACGTATATAATGCACTCATGCGCATTTTTTAGCAAACGCAGATCCTATATTTTATGAATTTAAAACCCTGAAAATAAATGTATTACACGCTTTTCAGGTCTTTGATGATGTAGATTTATCACGTCCAAGATATTGCCTTCTTCATAAAATCGAATACATGACTAGTATGATCCTTCATATATATCTATGATTTCGCTTCCTACTTTTAGCAGAAATATCAGAACAATTGATAATGAATTAGTGTACACGTACGTAACAATAACCATTAAAAGGCTTTGTAATAAGCTAGGATTGGTAAAACCAGATTAATTCCAGCGAACTTACCAACATTGATGAGAACAAGCATGCTGACGATCCAATGCACGTGATCTACCATTTTGGATTTCTGGAATAAATGCAAGACAACATTCGATTTGGTTAATCTGTATCCATACATGTTATCAGTCTGAATAAAAAATTACATATTAACACAGTCAGCCAGTAACATTTTATATATATATCCGTGATCTGATATGTCCACTGAGTGATGTGTGAACATTCTATGGTAAGCAAGTTCATATGACAGAGTAATGATCAAAAATGAAAAGTAATGTTCGCAGTCGGAATTTGTACACAGTTATAATTATCCACTCGACAATGTTAAATACAAACACTTCAATCATACCTTTCTTTATACCAGATTATACATTTGGAAAACCATAAACGGTTCAATGATTGTATTGGTAATACGAATACAAAGTGGTATTTGAATTACAAGTAAGAGAATCAAAATAGAGATGGGCTGGCATGTGACAAGACGTCAGGATAATAGATGGACATATCGTTCAACATAATTGCAACCAAGGAGGGAAAGAGAAGAAGAGGAAGGCAAAAGAAAAGATGGAGAGATGAAATAACATCATGTGATCGACCACGTGGCCCAGAATAGCTAGAGATAGAATAAAATGGAAATGTCATGAGGAGCGCTTTGTCCAACGTCTGGATGCACTATATGGACCTGATAGATATATATAGATATATATATAGATTGATAGATATATAGATAGATAGATAGATAGATAGATAGATAGATAGATAGATAGATAGATAGATCAGATAGATAGATAGATAGATAGGACCCAGGATCTGTGTTTGTTTTTGTTTTTGTTTTTTTATCGCGCGCTTGCGCGCTCACAATCAAAGAATATCAAACTATGTTGTGTGTTTTTTCTTCAGTCGAATAAACCCTGACGAAGCCCTATGAGCGAAAATTCGGAAACTATGTTTTCTTACGGTGTTTTCTTTAACAAAAATTTTGTCTAGATATATAGATAGATAGATAGATAGATAGATAGATAGATAGATAGATATATAGATAGAGTTCCAAGTAAATTTTTAGGATGTCAACAACTAGCTTTTGACTATACGAGCAATACAAATGGTTTCATGGGAACGTGCCCCATTAAAGTGTCTTTGTGGCTCGATGGTTGATCACCGGTCTAGCAGTCCGGAGGTCTCAACTTCGATTCCTGGCGAAGCCTATTCTTCTTTGTTCATTTTATATTTCTGGTCTGTTTCCTTTATATTTGAAATAGATCAAGATATATTAGACATAGAAAGGTAAAACAAATGCAAGAACATTTTTCCAGGACGATTCAGCATGTGTGTAAGTTGAAAGTTCGTATGTAAACATTTTGTAAATGTGTACAAACTGGTGTACAGATAGCTAGCGATGCTAAAAGCTTTAGTCCGACCGTCATATCCCCCCTCCATTAGATTGCTTGTCAATGTGGTATGGCAAACCTAATTGGCAAACGTTCAAATTAATGGATAAAGGTGCTTATATCTTAAATGTTTCTACAATATAAACTCTTTCAATACCAGATAGTCAAAGTTCTAACATATGGGGGGGGGGGGGGGGGGGGGGGGGGGTGGGGGGTGGGGGGGGGAGGGTGTGGTAACGCCCAACAACCAGTCCCCCACCACCACCTGGGCTCAGAAGCCATGGCCCTCGCTCCCCCCCAAAACGTTTTGCTCATTCCGCTTCGTTAGGAAGACAACAATTATTCTGTTATAATGTATAATACCCCCAACACAAAGTTAAAAAGAAAAAGAAACAAAAAGATGCACGCATACGCTCGCTAAAACCTCCATGTGGATACTATACTAGTACTTTAGTAAATTACGCAAAGAAGAAGTGATGCTTATACGCTAGACCGTCACGAAGTAATTAGCATTATAATAAAAAGTTGCATCTCATCAGGAATAATTATTAAATGAAATACACTGACGCGTGGTCAGTGGATCATGACCACTGCTGTCACGACTAGAGACTGAGCGGCGAAGTTATTGAGCTATTAATTTCAGTAATGGATGATTTTGTTGAATTTAATTGAAATGGTTTTATTTTAGTAACCAAATGTCACCATATATAATAAATTATGCGGATTAAAAACCCTGAACGAGCCTTTTCACCATGTAACCATGGGAACAGTAACGCACTGAAAGGAAACATACACTATTATTGCGTGATCATGGTGATGCAATTCACTAGTCTACCGTTAAACAAATAAAGCCCACATCACACTACACAATCCGATCCGATCCGACAGACGGTTA